>CM056060.1:51582877-51646493 GCA_029574335.1 Rana kukunoris
ACGTGGAACTCCTGGCTTCTCGACTCAATCGAAAGGTATTGATGTTTGTGGCCAGGTCCAAAGATCCCTGGGTGGATGCGGGAGACGTGTTGGTAGCCCCATGGGGGTATTATCGGCTGATTCCGGTGATTCTAATGGCCCCAGATTGGCCGCGGGGTCCCTGGTAACACCGATGTAGTTCGGATGGTGGTGGATGTTCTTGGCGACTGCCGAAGTGTTAGGGCCTTCTTTTCCAAGGTCCTATACTTCATCCTGATTTACAGTCGCTGGCTTTAACGGCATGGCTGTTGAAGGTCAGGTGCAAAGGGACCGAGGCCTGTCGGGATTCAGTAATCTCCACCATGCTGAGGGCGTGGAAGTCATCTTCTCTGAAAATGTATCATCGCACGTGGAAGGCCTACATCTGTGTGAGGAGATGGGGTGGCGACATAACCATAAGGTCAAGATTTAAGTTGCTGTGTCCGTCAATGAACTTCAGAGAAAAGGATTTTACAGTGAGTACAAAAATCCTGTTTTGTGGCCCCCAACAAATCCCCGAGCGCTGCTCGGGGATTCGTTGGAGGGCCACAAAAAATATATACAGTATTTATCATTCTGGTAGCCTTGGAGGTGACGGGGAAGGGATGTGACTAGTGCCATCGGAGTACATACAGGCAAATCTCCTGTTTACTCGGAGGCCTCTGTAACCGTTCTGTATCATAGAAGGCGGGACTTTGTATTAGAGGTCACTGACAACAGGAGATTCTTCTATATGTAATATGTTGGCGCTTGTCCCACCGTCCTCCCTGTGCCCTCCGATGCTGCAGATGGTCATGAATCAAGCTGCATTCATGGCAATGGTGAAGCTGCATTCATGGCAATGGTGAAGCTGCATTCATGGCACTGGTGAAGCTGCATTCATGGCACTGGTGAGGCTGCAGATGGGCACTGACCCTTATTTTGCTTCAGTCCTTTTTATTTAAAATAATAATTAAAAAAAAATCTTAACTTCCCTCTTAAAGTGAAGTTGTGTGTGTGTGTGTGACTGATATATCGACCGATATTTGGCCATTTTTGATAAATCGGCATCGGCCGATTTATTATCAAAGTTTGGCCGATATTTTACGTTGACGCCGTTCCTCTTCCCTTCAGTGTGAAACTGATAAGTAACAGAGGAGAGAGAGAGGAACGGTCAGCTTGATGTCGGGATGGGCGGCACCCAGCAGCTATATTACACCAGCCAATGGGATGGTATCTGGGCGGGCTGCTACATGTATCTGAAGCAGCCCAAACATAGGCTGGTGTAATTTAGCTGCTGGGTCCCGCCCACACCCGACATCGAGCTCATAGCTCCTCTCTCTTCTCCGTTAGTTTCATACAGTTACACTTGGTTTAGTGTGAAACCTGTCAGTGCCACCGCCAATCAGTGCCTGTCTGTTTCAAACCAGTGCCACCTGCCAGTGCTACCAACCAGTACCATCTGTACTGAGGACATCAAGTGTGTGCTAGAGCATGGGTCTTCAAACTACGGCCCTCCAGTTGTTCAGGAACTACAATTCCCATCATGCCTAGTTATGTCTGTGAATGTCAGTGTGTTACAATGCCTCATGGGATGTGTAGTTCTACCACAGCTGGAGGGCCGTAGTTTGAGGATCCCTGTGCTAGAGTGACAGGAGTAAGCAGGAAGGAGTGAAGTGTGTGTGTGGTTTTTATATATATATATATATATATATATATATATATATATATATATATATATTTTTTTTTATTGCCCCAATATATCGGCCACAAAAATCAGCATCTTATATTGTCCATCGGGCACCCCATGTTCTAAATATCGGGAATTCTTGTTGGGCAGTGTATTAGTTCATTTGCATTTAATCTTAACCACTTCCATACTAGGCACTTACGCACCTTCCCGCCCAAGCCAATTTTCAGCTTTTAGCACTGTCGCACTTTGAATGACAATTGCGCGGTCATGCTACACTGTACCCAAACAAAATTGCCGTCCTTTTTTCCCCACAAATAGAGCTTTCTTTTGGTGGTATTTGATCGCCTCTGCGGTTTTTATTTTTTGTGCAACAACTAATAAAAGACTGAAAATTTCGAAAAAAAAAATACATTTTTATTTTTTTCTGTTAACTTTTTTGTAAATAAGTATGTTTTATCTTTCAATTACGGGCACTTATATGGCGGCACTGATGAGGTGGTACTGATGGGCACCGATGGGCACTGATAGGCGGCGCTGGTATGCGGCACTCATGGGCACTCATGGGCGGCACTGATGGGCACTCATGGGCGGCACTGATGGGCACTCATGGGCGGCACTGATGGGCACTCATGGTCGGCACTGATGGGCACTCATGGGCGGCACAGGTGGGCACTGATAGATGGCACTGGGCATGGATTGGCACGGAGAAGTGGCACTGAAGGACACTGGGGTGGCACTGATGGACTTTGAGGGGTGGCACTGATGGACTTTGAGGGGTGGCACTGATGTATATGTTGCCAGTCAGTGCCCATGTGTGGGCACTGACTGGCATCTTTTTTTTTTTTTTTTTCCTTTTTTTTTTTTTTTTTTTAAACCTGTTTTTTTATTTTTATTCTTGTGTTTTTTTATTTGTTTTGCCCTGCCAGTGTGGGCATCCCTGGTGGTCTAGTGTGGGCATCCCTGGTGTCCAGTGTGGGCATACGAGGGGGGGCTGCGCTGATAAACAATCAGCGCGAACCCCCCCTGTCAGGAGAGCCGCCGATCGGCTCTTCTGTACTCGCGTCTGTCAGACGCGAGTGAGGAAGAGCCGTCGGCGGCTCTTCCTGTTTACATCGTGGTCAGCCGTGATTCGACACGGCTGATCACGTGGTAGCGAGCCTCCGCCGGAGACTCATTACCGAGATCGGTGATGCAGGGTGTCAGACTGACACCCCGCATCAGCGATCGCTGCGCGCCCCCACGGGCTCGCGCGGAATGAAATTGTGCAGGACGTTTGAGAACGTCTAGTCACGATTTTTTAACCACTTCCCGGCCGTAAATCTGCTATTGGCCGGGCGGGAAGTGGTTAATGGTTCAAAGTATGTCAGGCAAAATGATCGGTCCTCATGCATCAAATCTGTCCCTCTTTGAAAAAAGTTTGGACACCCCTGCTTTAAATCATCCACGGAGGCATGTCCCTAGGTGGGTCTTTCCCCTGTTTAGTGGCAGGTTTACTCACAGGGTCCCTGGACTTAGCTTGGACCACGGGCTAAGGCAGGGGGGTCTGGGTGCTGCCTTGAGGCTTCTTCACAATATTTTGGAGGGATTGTGACAGCCCATTTCCTGTGAGTTCAGCCTGTCGTTGGCATACACATCTCTGGGAGCAAGTGATCACGCAGGCTATAAACAGTCCAGGACTGGTACCTGCTTTCTAATACATAAGTGATGCTCTATCTTGGGGAAATGTATGCCTCCCCACTACCGCAGAGAAGGGAAAGCTCCTGTGATGTCACTGGACCGGCTAGAAGAATGCTGGAAAAGTTATGTTCATTTTTTTATTTTTTAAATAAACCTTACCTTGACGGGCCTCAAGGGGATGTGGGGTGGGGTAGGTGGTGCCATAGCACCCATAGCTGAAGTTCCACTTTTAATTACATTTAGTGCAGGCTTCATGCAATATAACCCCAACAAGAACAACCCTTTTTTATCACTAAATCACAAGTCTTTTCATAATGGTTTCAGTGGCTTTTTACACATTACCTTGGCCAAAGTCTCAGTATTAAAAAAATATATACTATTTATTGCATCACTTTTATATTGAACGACACCTCTGCTTGGATAATTAGGACGCTTTATCGCCATTGGTTAATTTTTCAAATCCTATGGACTGCTGCTCTATGCAAGATACATTTTTTTTTTTTATTATTGCATGTAAGCGAGGCTTCAAGATGCAAGTGTGGTGTTCCTATTTTAAATATCCAAACTTTTCATATCCTACAAACATCACATCACATGTGTTTTTTTTTTTTTTTTTTTAAGATCACCATTAGGGTTGTCCCGATACCACTTTTTTAGGACCGAGTACAAGTACCGATACTTTTTTTCAAGTAGTCGCCGATACCGAATACCGATACTTTTTTTAAACGTGTCCCCATATGCAGCCATGTCCCCCCACATATTGCAGCCATGTCCCCCCACATATTGCTGCCACGATGTCCCCCCACATATTGCTGCCACGATGTCCCCCCACATATTGCTGCCACGATGTCCCCCCACATATTGCTGCCACGATGTCCCCCCACATATTGCTGCCACGATGTCCCCCCACATATTGCTGCCACGATGTCCCCCCACATATTGCTGCCACGATGTCCCCCCACATATTGCTGCCACGATGTCCCCCCACATATTGCTGCCACGATGTCCCCCCACATATTGCTGCCACGATGTCCCCCCACATATTGCTGCCACGATGTCCCCCCACATATTGCTGCCACGATGTCCCCCCACATATTGCTGCCACGATGTCCCCCTACCTGATGATGCCGCCGCCGTAGATACAAAGCTGCCGCCGTGAACATTACATGCAGCTTTCGTTTTTCAATAGTTGTTTTCCCTATTGCGCGCCCTGTGTAAAGGACACTCCCTCTTGCTCGTGATTGGACAGATCCGTCCAATCGCTAGCAAGGGGGATTGTCCTTTACACAGGGCGGGCGATAGTTGTTTTCCCTATTGAAAAACGAAAGCGTCATGTAATCTTTGCGGCGGCGGCTTTGTATATACGGGCGGGGGCGACGGCGGCCGGGGGGGGGTTGGGGGAAGTATTCTATTTGGGTATCGGGGGTATTTGCGGGAGTACAACTACTCCCGCAAATACTCGGAATCGGTCCCGATATCGATACTGGTATCGGGACAACCCTAATCACCATTGGTTTGTGGCAGCTCTGGAGGCTGTATTCGGTCTGTCTGCCTCATTTTAGCAATGCTAGAGCCTCTTTTTGTCACAGGAGATGGTAATGGAATCTATAGGTCTCTAAATTCAGAACCTTTCACTCCTAGCTTCTACACCTTGATCGAAAGACGTGCCCAAAATGCAAAAGTGGAGGCACTTTGCATCTCAGGCTATGATAAACCTGTCCCCATTGACATTCACTATATCTCAGATGCGCCTGATGCCAAGCATCCCATGATCCATCGTTCTTGTAAAAGTGAGACCCATTTGCGCACTCTCATCCATTTTCTAGGAAGTGTCGAGAAGTTGGAGAGCTTTTTGACACTGTTTTATTTTGATATCTTGTTAATTACCTGTAGAATTTGGTGTGCTCTCTTCTTTATTGTATTTTTAAAGAAAAAAATTGTGTGAATGGTGCTGAAGGAGGGTCTTCTTTGGACCGCTTGACAGGTAAAGGAGGTTTTGGATTAGATGATGGCACTAGCAATAAGGTGATGAGAGAAGTGGGGTCTATACTAATAAGCTTTCAAGAAGGTGGTGCATTAGTATACTAGACATTTTTTTTAATTAATCATAAAATAGTGACTTTTTTTTTCTCATTTTATTATCCACAGTTTATAGTGGAGTGCCATGGTAACACTCTGCTTCCTCAGTTCCTTGGCATGTACCGGCTAACAGTTGATGGAGTTGAGACCTACATGGTTGTCACAAGGAATGTGTTCAGCCACCGTCTTGGGGTTCACCGCAAATATGACTTAAAGGTATAGTACCACTATATAATTGCTTACTACGACAAGTATTGTGGCCCTCTAATATTTTTTACATTTTTTGTTCCAGGGCTCTACTGTGTGCAGAGAAGCCAGTGACAAAGAAAAGGTAGGTCTCAATGGTTATTTACCTGAGATGTATTATGCATTGTTCTGCAGGAGACCATTCCTCCTGACTCCAAAGTCACTACTAGAACTTTAGTGCATGCTTAGTAATGGATCACTTAAAGCGGTCTTTCACTCGTTTTTTTTTTTTTTTTTTTTAAATGTTTAGGCTCCTCTTACCTTAATTCATTAGCAGCCCGTGTGTCCCGAATTATTAGCCCCCATGATTCGATTTTACTGCCAAACTATATCTTTGATTTCTGTCTTCATGGCAGTTTTCATCTTTTTCCCTGGCACGCTGGGCACGTTGAAGCCCAGTCCTAATCATTTCCGGGATACGGCGGTGAATGCGTCTCAGCATGCACCGCTGTATCCCGCGCATGTCCTTTGATGTGCTGTGTTGACGGCGAACGGCGCCGTCAACACAGCACAGTTACCTTGGCAACGGCCGGCGTCAATATGACCCGCCCCGTTGACCAGAATAAAACTATTATAGATTGTTTCCTCACAGCTCTAGCTCAAAACGAATTGAGCTGCAGGCTCCTGAGATATACAGTAAGTTCAGTGTGTGCACTAGCAACAATCTGTATGTATATATACATGTGTGTGTGTGTGTGTGTGTATATATATATATATATATATATATATATATATATATATATATATATATATATATATATATATATATAAAAAAAAAAAATACACGGAAATTTTTGGTTAAAAATTCAAACACAAATATGACATGATCAGACAAATATAAATCATTATTTATATCGTACTTACCTGATTACACAATAGATGAGATGAGACTAATGAATATTTTGAAAAATGACTATATGGACACTCTTCATTGTATTAATAGCTCTGTAATTACCAATAAGACACTTTAGAATCACATTGCAGAAATAAGATCAATAAAACATTAAATGTATAAATGAAAAAAAGTTTACTTACCTTAGAATATACTTTTGCACGCCAGCAAGGATCGGAATACCACTCGGTCGATCCGATGTCTTCCTTACTCCGCTGTAAAAAGTGGTGTAATGGCGTTTTACACCTGTGTTAACAAAATAACACAGGTGTATTAGTACACGCCCACGTCACATGACCCGCTTGCCGAGTCACATGACCCGCTTGCCGAGTCACGTGACCGCGGTAATATCGCGGGATTTTAACAGAGATCGTCTCCTGGGGAAATCACATCGAATTCCCAGGAGGCTCTGCGCATCGGGGGATAAGGACGGCACGCCCAATAATCCGCGGGGAGAGGTGAGTGACAGGCCACATTACAGAAAAGATAAAGGTAAGTGTATAGAAAAAAAAAAAAAAAAAACACTGTTTAGTAATGCTCTCTGGGAGACAGTAAGGCTCCAAGAGAGGTAAATTAAAGGGTGAACTACCGCTTTAATAGGCAAGCTCTGATAAGCAAATATTCCAATCTGTTCTGATACACAGAACAAGATCAGCTGTTAGTGACAGCCGAACCCTGCAGATCACACCTAGAGAGCAGCTGCTGTTAGTGACCATGCTATGGTTGTACTCCAACCCCACTGTCTGATTAATTCTACAAAGGCTTGTACAAACCTGTGCAATGCTACGATGTCAAGGAACTAATGTTCAGGATCAATCCCACACAAGCTCACTGTAGAATGGGATCTAAATGTAACCTAAATCAACCCTCAAAATTTCCACATGCCTGCTTGCATTTGACGAGGGGAAATAAGCTGGGGGTGGGTGTGATCTGGCTGGCTCTTCTCCCGAGTGAGGCTGCACAGATGGGCACTGATAGGCTGCATGGTTGAGGCGGTGCTGATAAAGTTGTTGTTAACAATTATTTTGTAACAATTCTGCATAAAAACATTTAACAATATAATTTCATGAGATAATTTACGAGGGCGTGTTTAGGGGTGGGTTGGGTGGGGAAACTGGTGGGGATGAACTCTTAAGGCCTGGCCATAGTAGCTTAGGGCTTGAAAGTTTGAGCCCTGACATAAATAATATATAGTCCATGAAAAAAAAATCAGGCATAGAGCTACAACAACTGTATGCACCAGTTACATAGAGGAACCAATTGACAGGTGTTGTAGATCTCTGCATGATTTTGTCACCATATTTATTGTTTTCCCTTGTCTGATAAGGGACACTGCATACAGTCAGGTTATCCTGCCACCTAGTTACATGAATTGAAGAGGAAGTTATATGGACAGCCGCACTCCAGTAGATCTTGTTTAAAAAATCGGTAGCCTTTTAATGTATTTAAAGGAAAACACTACAAAATAAAAACAGCAAACAGTGGGGTATATACAGCTGACGCATTTCGCATTGAATTACAATGCTTAGTCATAGCTAAAAAGGAAAAACAGTCCAATTTATATAAAACATTCTAATTACATCATGCGGTCCGCCCTGCCTGTGATTGGCCATGGCTAATTGTAAAGATGGCAACCACCTGTGGGTGGATACAGCAGGTGGACTACACCCATCACACCATGCATAAAACAAAATAAAATGAAATAAAGTAAAAGAGGGTGAAAAAAGGAATGTCATATTAAAACGCTGTTTATAGTGGATTGCAAAAAATGAACTACATGTTGTAAAACCTGTTAACCAAAATAAATAGGTAAATGTCTGCTGTGTGACAAAGACCAAGAGGTGAGCTGGAACATACACCTGTTGGTCTCCACGAGAACACGTGAGATATCGTAATAGAAGTAAAGGATGACAGGTGTTTACACAAAATTATTATTGTGTTATGATGGAAAATAAGAAGTAATAATAATAATGATTGTTATATCGGTGTACTGGAGAAAATAAGTAATGGTCATAAACGGGGTCACCAAAAATGAAAAATAAGGTGCTGAGATAAGCATGTGTCAAAAAAAAAAAAAAGATGGGTAGGGTAATTATGGCGTGGCAAATATATGTATATATACACACTTTTAAGTGAAAAGGGTAAAGGGAACAGAAGACAAGGAACGGGGGGGGGGGGCGAGGGCGAGGCGGGGGACATGCATGCCGTCTCGCAAAATCCTCCGCCGCAAACACCCCGTCCCCCTGGTACATTAGCCCCTCAAGGTGAAAATAATGAGATACAGCGATCAAAAAGGTGAATTTACCGTGTTTGTATATATTTGTGGGAGAGGGGTAAAAAACATGGAGACCTCTCGGCAGGTGAAGTATATTGTAAATAATAACAGTGTGTGTATATAAAACAAATTAACCCCTGTTAGGTGTAAAAGAAGAGTGTGTGTGTGTGTCGGCACTAATGTAAAAACGAGAAGTACTGTAAAACCCACAGACAAAGGGAAGGGGGAAAAAATGTTCAATGATCGGTGTATGGGTATGTGGGAAATGACATATGTGTAAAAAAAGGCGTGTGATAATGGTTAAATATAGGAAGGCACCTTCCTATGTCACATAAAATGCCGATCTGCATAAAAGAACAATGATTTAAGAGCAGTAAATGGCCATAGTGTAATTAAAGTACGACAATGTGTGGGACAGATGATATCCTGTCATCACTTGTGTGCATGAAAGATCAATTGATGTTGGATTTGAAATAAATAGATCAGTATGTAACAAGAAACACGTGGTGATACATGTAAAGGAAAAATCCCAATGTATGTCCTGAATGTCTTTATTTTTTCGTTTTTTGAATAGTCCTCAAGGTATATAATTTTTGTTTTTTATATATAATGTATACATTTCGATATCCCTAAAATATATATTGTTACTAGTTTGCCCGAAGCAGGTATAAGTATAGACATCTAGGTGATAAAGAGAAGGAAGGGGGGGGGGGCAATCTCTGAGAGGAGATATGTGAAAAACCGCAGATATGACACAATATGGTTATGGTAAAGGGTATGCTGCTGTCCCAAATGCAAACAAGAACAGTGTGCATAAAAGAGTCTGGTGTGGAACACAGGAGAGCTGGAGATGACCATTCGGGGATCAGAGACTCACTGCATAAATGGTAAACATGTCTGATCAAAGAGAGAGGGTGGGAAGCGTCACAATCAACCGTTGGTCATAAAAGTGGGATACGTCCCACTCAAAGTTGAATCCCTTAGGGATTCTCGTATGGAGGGAAAAAATCCAAAATACTTCTCTCTTGCTCAATATCTTGAACCTGTCACCTCCTCTAATTGTATCTAATTGTCCTACAGCATGTTTAGACATTAAGTGATTTCTGCTCAAGCAACTGCTGGCTGAGCCTGAAATTGTGCGTCTGCTTTATCTACACACACACACGTGGCATCCTTTCAAAGATATTGATCTACCTCCTGAAGCTGACGATTTCAGCCACCTGCCCTGCGGGAGATGCTGCATCACTTCAACGGATCCATCAGCTGTATATCTACTAAGCCTTTTTGACTCTCCTGAGAGGGACAGTCACAGGCTCTCTGGTAAGCCTTGAATCCTGCTGGTGTTGGGTCACGTTTGATTTGAATACCTTCCTCACCCTTTGGATTTTCTCTACTGGACACTTTCTACTCTTCATTTGAACTTTGCTTAAACCTCACGAAAGGGTTTGAATATCCCCTCCTATGTATGGAACGCATATACTACTTATGTAGCTTTTTTTTCCACATTGACCACTCACTGGTTTATATTTATGCTTAAATTGTTTACTCTATACTATTATGTGACAGAGTCTTTATACCAGAAAAAATTAATAAGACACAATGAGGGTAGGGAAAGTGCTGCTCACCCCTGAAGTGAAAGAAAAAGGAGGGAGTTCCCCATTGGGGTTTTTAGGCAGCAATCAAATGATCAAATAAGCAGGGTAAGGATGAGTAATGGAAGCGTCATACAAGATTATATATGAGTAGAAAAGGTATATTTTAATGGATAAAAATACATAAAATACAAATTGGCTCTGGTATTGTGTACATTAGAAGCAACTGCACATGGGGTATGCACCAAATGAACATGACAGACAATTAACATGAATGGTTAACTAGTAAGTCAAGTATTTACTGACGCGTTTCAACCCTTCGATGGGTCTGCTTCAGAGAATTAGGTGCAACTGTAACAACATACATAACAGTAAGAAATGAAATATCTTTCACATTTGAATATTAACACCTACATATCTTTGTCTAAGTATAGTTACCCATTCACAGTGTGCAGTTTGGATTATGTACAGGGCCAGAGTCAGTCCACAGACAGATTCCTGGATGGATACCACCGAGACTGGGGGGGCCAGCTCACCACCAATACCCTCCAAAGTATAGTAGGGGGGGCCTACAAGGGCTCACCGATGCTGGTGGAACCGGATGGATTCCAGATGTGGGGAGAAGGGGGGGGGGAGAGGAAGGCCCCCTGGAGGGGAGGCTGAAGGGGACCGAGGTAGAGGGCGGTCACCAACTCAACACCTAATAGGACAATATATATATGGATTGGTCAGTTGGTTTAAATAATAATAGAATATAGAGTATAGCTAAGATAGTAAACAGCAGGCATGCAGATAACATCCCCGAACTCCACAATAGGTAGGAGAGTCATAGTATAGTAGTATATTAAGGTTAGTGACATACAGGGATGTGGAATGAATAATGTGAGAGGTGTGGGTGGGCGCACAAGTGAATGACATGGTAGGTAAAAGGAAGGAAGTGAGAGAGTGAACAGTACCGAATGGTGAACCTAAAAAGTGTGAACAACTAGTGAAGAGGTCGATCGAATGTGGTGATAGTATGTGGTGGAAGGGGAGATGTATGGGAAAATAATGAGTGACAGTGAGAAACTATAGTGAATAGGTACCTGAAATGAATAAAACATATGGGGATAACCAAGATCCCAAGTAATAAAATCGTGGCGCCTCAATCTAAGGAGCAAAAGAGGAATGGAGAGAGAATTGGTAACATTGAGGTATAAGTGAGATTAAAGCGGTGTGAGGTATAGGGATTAGAAGTAATCTTACCCAGTCAATACGGAATCAATCCCCACGCATTTTCACAAAAGTATTGGGGGAGGCGCTAGCGCCACTAAGGTTAAAGGCAATAACTATCTTCCCGTACCTGGACGACCTCCTGATAGTGGCAGAGTGTCACCAAAAATTGCTAAAAGATCTCCAGACTGTACAGGACTTCCTTCAATCCCTAGGCTGGTTGATAAACAGAGAGAAGTCTTCCCTAGTTTAGGCCCAGAAAGTGAAGTATCTGGGCTACGACTTTTGCTCAGTAGACCAAAAAGTTTTTCTCCCAGAGGAGAAGGTCTCCAAGATGGTGCAAGCGGTTTTGTCCTTACAGACCAATCAGTAGGTCTCGCTGAGGGAAGTTTCTAGGACAGTAGGTCTTTTGACTTTGTGTTTCCCCGCAGTGCCATGGGCAGATTCCATCAAAGGCCATTACAGAGGTTTCTTCTGGAAAATTAGGATGGAGACGCAAGGTCCCTGGAGTCAAGGGTTCTGTTACCTACCAGAAGCTTGTGGTGGTGGAGGACAAACCTTCACCTAACAAGAGGCTTGCCATGGTACATTCCTGTATCAAAGAGGATCACGACGAGCGCAAGTTCCTGGGGATGGGGAGCCCATCTCAGGGACCAAGTCGCTCAGGGAAAATGGTCCTGGAAGGAAGCGAAAGCTTCATCGAACCAAAGGGAACTGCTAGCAGTCCAGAGAGCCCTGCAGGCCTTTCAGTTAGAGATCAAGGGTCGCAATGTCAAGATCTTATCCGACAACATTACGACTGTAGCGTACCTCAACAAGCAGGGAGGCACGATGAGTCGGATCCTTCAACAGATTGCCCAGGGAATTTTCTCATGGGCAGAAATAAATCTGGTCTCAATTTCAGCAGTACATCTGAAGGGGACGCAAAATGTTTTGGCAGACTATCTGTCGCCACAAGGTGGAGCGAGACAATTAGTCGCTTCATCCAGAGGTATTCGCAGAGATTACCAACAAATGGGGTTGACCCGAAGTAGATCTATTTGCAAATCGGCACTTATGCACGACGGAGGGGTTCTTTTCCCTAAACCCCGAAGATCAATCACTGGGGATAGATGCTCTGGCGAATCCGTGGCCATTCAACCTCTGTTGCGCCTTTTCCCCGATCAGGCTTATTGCAGAAGTACGCCGGAAGTTTCTTTAAGAAGAAACAGACCTCATTCTGATCGTCCCCTTCTGGCCCAGGAGGCCATGGTTTTCCCTGCTGCAGACTCTGGTCTCGAGGCCTCCACTGAGACTTCAGAAGAGAGAGGACTTATTGTCGCAGGGTCCAGTGTCGCACCCACAGGTGGTTTCCTTAAACTTGACTCCTTGGTATCTTAAGAAAAGATACTGAAGGCTCAGGGGTTTTCTGACAGGGGTTTTCTGACAAAGTGATCAAAACTTTGGTGAATTGCAGAAAACCAGTCACTAGAGCCATATATTCCAAGGTCTGGAAAAAATTTAGTTCATGGTTGTCTGAGAATCAAAGATCAACGCATGATATTCCTTCTATTTTGGAATTTTTTCAAGAGGGTGTCGACAAGATCGTTCCACAGATCACAGGATATTGTACTGCCATCCTTTTGTAGTTTACCTCAGGGTGACCAGGAGAAGAAATTTAGTTATTTAGATGTGAGAAGATCTCTTCTCGTCTATTTGGAGGTCACCAGGACCTTCAGGAAGACAGATGCCTTATTTGTCCTTTTTTCAGGCACCCCCAAGGGTAAGAGTGCATCTAAAGCCACTTTGGCTAGATGGATTAAGCAGGCCATCTCATAGGCTTATAGAATTAGAGAAGTTCCTACACCTTTTATTACGGCGCATTCAACAAGAGCTTTGTCTACGTCTTGGGCTGAGAGGGCTGGTGCTTCACCGGATCAAATCTGCAAAGCTGCCACATGGTCCAGTTATTTGACCTTCATCATGCATTACCGCCTGGATCTACTATCTGCTCGAGAACAGGTGTTTGGTCGAAAGGTCCTTCAGGCAGTTGTCCCACCCTAGACTGGTAAGTTCTGGCTCATCGTCTCATGGGCTGTCCTGGAAGACGCTTGGGAGAAAAGATGAGTTAGGCTTACCGGTAACTCCTTTTCTGAGAGTCTTCCAGGACAGCCGGATTCCCACCCGGTTTTGTATGGAAGTTATGTGTTCTATGCATATGTTTTTCAGGGAAGTCCTACGGTTCTCAAAAAGACTGGCATGGGGCCAGGAGGACCGCCCTTTTATCCGGTGGGGGTTAACGTGTTTCCTGTCCTGGTAGGGGGAGCCCTAGGTCTCATGGGCTGTCCTGGAGGACTCTCAGAAAAGGAGTTACCGGTAAGCCTAACTCATCTTTTATCCTTCCAACCTCCAGCTTCCTCCGGATCGTCAGAAGGATCTGTCAGGGGCTGTTTAGGATCTACTGGTCAATCTGTTTGTGGTCCCCAAGAAGGAAGGGGTCCGTTCAATCCTGGACCTCAAGGCCCTCAATTGTTTTGTCAAAGTGCAAAAATTCAGAATGGAGTTGATTCGCTCGGTAGTTTCAGCGCTCCATCAGGGGGAATTTATGGCGTCCTTGGACATTATGGACGCATAGCTGCATATCTCAATTTGGGCAAAGCACCAGAGATTTCTGCGATTTGCGATCGGAGAGGATCACATTCAATTTGTGGCCCTTTCGTTCGGCTGGGCCTCGGCACCACGGGTCTTCACCAAGGTGCTCGCTCCAATTCTGGCCCTGCTGAGGCAGCTCCGAATCGCTGTCGTAGGATACCTGGATGACCTTCTTCTGAGAGCTTCCTCAAGCTCAGAATTAGAGGAGGACGTGTATCACCTGCCAGACCCTCGGAGAATTCATTTGGCTACTGAATGTCCAGAAGTCAGTATTGGTACTGTCTCAGCAGCTGGAATACCTGGGGTTGGTCCTGGATTCCTCGGAGGCGAGAGTTTTTCTCCCAACGGAAAAACTTCAGACACTACAGTCTGCGGTGCAGCGGTTGGCGACCTAGAAGTGGATGTCGCTTCGCTTTTGCATGAGGGTTCTGGGTCTGATGGTAGCCTCATTCGAGGCAGTTCTGTATGCCCAATTCCACACCCGAGTGTTGCAGAAAGAGATTCTGTCATGGTGGGAAAAGCTCCCTTCGTCTCTGGATTCCCTAGATTTGGGTGAGTCGACCGGTCAAGTCCTCCCTAGTGTGGTTGCTGACGTCTCCGGTACTTCGGACCGGGAAGTCTTTTCTACCGTGCCATTGGACAGTAATCACGACGGATGCCAGCCTCTCCGGCTGGGGGGGGTCTGGGGTGCCCAGTCAGCCCAGGGGCGCTGGATTCAGGAGTCCTGCCTT
This sequence comes from Rana kukunoris, assembly GCA_029574335.1. Lineage (NCBI taxonomy): Eukaryota > Metazoa > Chordata > Amphibia > Anura > Ranidae > Rana > Rana kukunoris. The sequence goes on from CM056060.1 coordinate 51,597,903, forward strand.
CCTATCAATATACTGGAGCTCCGAGCGATCAAGTTGTGCCTCTCCAAGTGGTCCCTGGGTCTGCAGGACCGACCGGTCAGGATCCAGTCTGTCGGCGCCATGGCCGTGGCGTACATCAATCATCAGGGAGGCACACGGAGCTTGGCTGCAGCAAGGGAAGTCGTGCACATCCTCCGGTGGGCCGAAAGTCAGCCGTGTACATTGCGGGGGTGCTGAACTGGCACGCCGACTACCTAAGTCGCCAAACAGTAGACCAAGGAGAATGGTCACTACACCCGGAGGTGTTTCAGAGTCTGTGCCAAAGATTGGGGGAACCATGGGGTCACTATCTTCGCCTTCCCTCCTCTGAAGCTTCTTCCTCGCCTGCTGCGCAGAGTGGAAGCCGAGGGAATTCCAACAATCCTGATCGCCCCAGGTTGGCCGCGCCTTCCCTGGTACGTGGACCTGGTGCGTCTGGTGGCAGACGTCCCTTGGCGTCTACCCCTGAGAGAAGATCTTCTATCGCAGGTTCCGATCTTTCACCCTGCTCTACAGTCGCTGGCTTTAACGGCGTGGCTTTTGAGAGCCAGGTGCTGGAGGACCGTGGCCTGTCGGGCTCGATGATCTCTACCATGCTACGAGCACAGAAGTCTACTTCACGAAAGATTTACCATCGTACGTGGAAGGCCTACATCTCTGTGTGAAGAGATGAAATGGCACCTCCGTACATACGTGATGTCCCGGATTCTGCTGTTCTTACAGCGTGGAGTGGATCAAGCTCTCGCCTTAAGTACGGTTAAGAGTCAGATTTTGGCTCTAGCTTTTTACTTTTAGCGACCCTTGGCGGCGTACTCCCTGGTGTGTACATTTGTGCAGGGGGTTCGGCATGTGGCCCCTCCTGTGTGTCCTCCACTGCCTCCATGGGACTTGAATTTAGTCCTCTCGGTGCTTCAAGATGCTCCGTTTAAAGGACATTCGGAAGATCCCTTTGTTGATTCTGTCCCAGAAGGTGTTTTTTCTGGTGGTAATTACCTTGGTCAGACGGGTATCTGAACTGGCGGCCTTGTCTTGCAAGGCTCCCTACTTGGTCACCCATAAGGATAAGGTGGTGCTGCGGCCGCAGCCGTCTTTTCTCCCAAAGGTTGTTTCGGCTTTTCGCATTGAGGACATTGTGTTACCATCCTTATGTCCTCAGCCGAAAAACCCGAAGGAGGCCACTTTGCATTCCTTGGAAGTGGTTCAGGCCCTACGGCTGTCCTTGTTTGCTACAGCTCCGTTTCGGAAGTTGGACTCACTGTTCGTGTCGGTGACTGGTCCTAAAAGGGGTGTGACGGTCTCGTTGGCCACCATTTCTAGGTGGATCAGACGGGTCATGCTTGACAGGAGTGTAAGGCAGCGACCTGGTCGTCGATCCACACCTTCTCAAAATTTTACAAGGTGGATGTGAGTGCATCTTCGGATGCCTCCTTCGGCCGCATGGTTTTACAGACGGCAGTTTAAGGTTGGAGTTCCTCCGTTGAGAAACTCCGGTTTTGTTTGGGGTGAAGCTTGATTTGCTGTGTTGGTTTCCCACCCCTCGAAAAAAAATTGACACTGCTTGGGGACATCCCTAAGGTCAACGCTGCTGTGTCCGTCCATGAACGGAAGAGAAAATAGGATTTTTGTACTCCACCATAAAATCCATTTCTCTGAGTTGGACGGACACAGCACCCCACCCCTCCTTTTTGTTTGTACTGCTTGTTACGAACTGGAGCTGCTGAGTCAGTGGGATATACCCGGGGCACTTGAAATGCTGTTTTTTTTCTGCCTAGTCTCGCCTGAAAGGAAGGATATATAACCCTAAGGTCAATGCTGCTGTGTACGTCCATGAACTGAGAAATGGATTTTACGGTGAGTATAAAAATCCTATTTTTTCCAAATCAATGCTTGCTTTTTGAGCTGCTAAAGTAACGGTCTTCCCCTCTCTGCCCTGAAGATGGCAGGATGTACTTGGTGTTTTGATGCGCGGTCCCAAAAACTCATGAAAGGGCCATCCTGGCTTGGTTCCCTATCTACACATGCACCGTTGGCTCTCTTTCACTCTTGCAGAGAACTCCGTTCTGTAGTAATCTCTACTCTCTGAATACATTCTGTAGCCAGTTTCCTTTCCATTTACAGACTGCATTTTGCAAACCGATAGACTTGAAATTATGCAGAAGTCATGTCTAGGAAACTGTGCCAAACGCTTTTTACAACATCTAAGTGTTATATTTACAGCCACTCCTTTGTCTAAGTTTTTGCTTACTTTCTCATAATAGGAAAAAAAAAAGCAGATTTGTTTGACAACTATGACTAAATATCTTTTGTCTTCCTGTCTATAGACAGGAGCTCCACGTCCTGTCAGGGAGAGAGGAGACCGATCTGTGTCCCTTGTACATAGGGACACAGCATCGGTCACCTCTTCCAGTCACCCCCTCCCCCCACACAGTTAGAACACACCCAGGGAGTACATTTAACCCCTTCCTCACCCCCTAGTGTTAACCCCTTCAATGCCAGTCACAGTTATACAGTAATTAGTGCATATTTATAGCACTGGTCGCTGTATAAATGTGAATGGCGCCAAAAATGTGTCCGATGTGTCCGCCGTGATGTCGCAGTCCCAATAAAAATCGCAGATCGCCGCCATTACTAGTAAAGAAAAATATATAAAAAAAAAAAATCATAATTCTCTCCCCTATTTTGTAGGTGCTATAACTTTTGCGCAAAGCAGTCGCTTATTGCATTCTTTTTTTTTTTTTTTTTACAACAATACGTAGAAGAATACGTATCGGCCTTAACTGAGGAAAAAATATATATTTAAAAAAAAAAAAATTGGGATATTTATTATAGCAACAAGTAAAAAATATATATATATTTTTAAATTGTCGCTCTTTTTTTGTTTATAGCGCAAAAAATAAAAACCGCACGGGCGATCACATACCACCAAAATAAAGCTCTATTTGTGGGGAAAAAAGGACGCCAATTTGGTTTGGGAGCCACGTCGCACGACTGCGCAAATGTCAGTTAAAGTGACGCAGTGCCGGAAGCTGAAATTTCGCCTGGGCACGAAGGGGGTTTATGTGCCCAGTAAGCAAGTGGTTAAAGCAGAGTTCAATCCAAAAGTGGAACTTTTCGCTTAATGGCACATTTGGCGCCTTTTTAAAAAATCCCCTTCCCCACTTCGAGATGGGGCTGCTGCCTGATCTCCTGGAAGTTTGGCCACCTCCTTCCGCTGCCGGCCCAATTGTAAAGCATATCGCGTTTCGTATTTGTGCAGTAGTGGACCAGCCGTGAAGCTGAAAGGTTTCATTGCCTGGTTCCCTTACATGGAATGGCGGTGGCTGCACCTGACAGAGCCAAAGATCGGCTAGGGTGCCGACATTGTGGGCTCCCTGGACAGGCAAGTGTCCATATAGTATAAGTCAGCAGTTACAGTATGTGTAGCCGCTGACTTAAAAGGTGAAAAAAGCATTTTTTTTTTGTCTGAATGTTTCTGGACAGTATCTATTTATTTCAGGCCATTGTGGTTCTTTTGGGACTGTCAGTACTAAACCTATCATGGGCTTGATTCTCTTTGCATACTCCGAGCTGTAGAAGTTACTACATTTTTTGTCTTTTGTCCCCAGTCACCAACTAACGCAAGTTATCTTTTAGGAGCCTAAATCTTTGACCTGACATTTTTACTAATAAGATATTTAAAGTGTACCTATGGTCAAAATGTAAATCATAGGGTTGACACTGAGGACTTCCGTTTCCGGGGGAGTGTGAGGAGCATGGCGGAGTGAGCCTGGGCTGAAAAGGGGAGTCTAGCAGTAGTAATTGCAGTGCACTCGTACAGGAGAGCGGCGGTCCCATAGCCCCAGCAGCGGGTGAAACAGCGGATGTCGCAGGGGGAAGGAGCTCTGGAAGAAAACCCGGGGGAGCGCACCTGCCCAGCCATTCTTGCATTGCCCGTTACATGACAGTGAAGGCGCAGCAGGGAGATGCTGAAGCGGGGAGAAGCCGGCGAAAAGAATCCTTAATAGAGAGCTCCCTTCCAGCGGCAGCTGTGACATTGACGGTACCCCCTACTGCAAGTCCAATAGCTGTGGAGAAGGGTCAAAAGCAGCTGAGCGGATTGATAAAACCACCAGCCCTGAACCCGTCGACAGCAGGAGCTGTTGTAGAGACAGAGCAGCGGGGACGGACAGAAGGAGCTGCGCAAAGTGTAAAGGAGAAGAAGCTTCCCACAGCTAAGATATACGAGTGGAGCAGCGACAGATCTCAAACCTACACAGAGGCACTTCTAACCACCTCTACAACCTCTTCAACCCCAGATACTGTAAGTCCGGTGGGGAGCCCCAGTCAGCCTCTGGCTGGAATAAACAAACCTCAAGAAGATTAACAGAAAGAGAGCGAGATAGGGGAACTTGGCAGGGAAGGCGAGAGGTCAATAAAAGATAGGATACAAGATGAATAGATTAAATGTTACTACATACAATGTGAAGGGGTTAAATATCCCTGAAAAAAGATCTAAAATATTAATGGAACTGGGAAGACTTAAATCACAAATCATTTTCTTGCAAGAACCACATTTTAGGAAAGATAAGGTTCCAAAGTTTAAGAGTTCAAGATTCCCTGTGGTGTATCATGGTGCCACCCAGACTTCAAAGACAAACGGAGTAGCAATTTTACTGGCCAAAAAGATAGTATGGAAGGAATCTAAAGTAATAACTGATGAGGAAGGACGTTTTCTTCTTGTTAAAGGGATGCTGAACGAACAAGAGATTACCCTAGTGAACATATACCTCCCAAACGAGGACCCAGTATCTGCGTTGGAGAGATACTTGGACCTGGTAAACCAAAATAAAGAAAGGGCCCTAATTTTGGGAGGTGACCTAAACATGGTTTTAGAGCCTAGTTTGGATGCCTCCAAGGGATCCTACCACATATCAAACATAAAATTGCGCTAAGCAGGGTAAATTCTACAAGAATTACAGTTAATAGATAGTTGGAGGACCCTACATGTTCATGAGAGAGATTATAGTTTCTATTCAGCTAAACATAAAACATATACAAGAATTGACTATATATTTGTAGATCAAAATATATTGTTGAATCTGAGAGAAGCATCAATAGGATCATTTACAATATCGGACCACGCCTAAGTGAACTGCTCCTTGGAATGGGGGGAAATAGGCCCGAGGAAATGGAATTGGAAGATTAACGAAACATTATTGAAAGACCCTGTATATGAGAGGAAGATAGATCAAGAAATAGAATCCTTTTTTTTAACAAATGACTCGGATGGTACAGCCCCGTTGTGCAAGTGGGAAACACACAAATGTTACATAAGGGGAATCCTTATCTCCTTAGGAGCACATCGAAAGCGCTCTCTGGATGCAAAGCTAGATAGCCTGCTTGGCGAGATCCGTATATTGGAGAATGAACATAAACAAGCGCAAAGAGTACATATTGAAGAGAGGCTAATGAGCCTACGAGATAAGTTGTATCTACTACTAATGGATAAGGCTAAGGCCAAACTCGCAGGAGGGCATACTATGAATACGGGAACAAGCCAAGCAGGATGCTGGCAAACGCATTGAGAGAGTCAAGAGCAAAGAATTTTATTGAAAAAATAAAACCTCAAGGGGATATTCTAGTCAGCTCCTCACAAGCAATAGCGAAGGCTTTTAGAGATTACTATAGTAAACTGTATCAATTGGAGAAACAACCAGACAAGGCGTGGGAGTCAGAGTAGAGAAGAACGAATAAAGGCATATATAATGGCCTCAGGGATGCCTAAAATACCGGATGAAAAAATCGGGACCATTGAGGGCCCGATAACAGCGGAGGAACTAGCAGAGGCAATTAAAGAAATGAAGCCGGGTAAATCTCCAGGTCCGGATGGATATACTTTATTGTATTATAAAACTTTCTATAAAAGACTGACACCCCAATTTCTGAGTGCATTTAACTCATTAAGAGATACATTAATGGCTCATATAGCCGTGATCCCTAAAGAGGGGAAAGACCCTGCGCAATGTACCAGTTATCGACCAATCTCTCTGTTGAATGTAGATCTGAAGATTTTCTCAAATCTTGGCTAACAGACTAATAGCTTATATCCCCCCTTAATACACCCTGATCAGGTAGGGTTTACGCCTGGAAGAGAGGGGAGGGAAAACACACAAAGAGTGTTAAGCACCATCTATCACAAATCTACAAAAACCCATTAGTGCTAGTAGCGACCGATGCTGAGAAAGCATTCGACAGAGTGGATTGGGGATTATTGAAAGCTATTTTAGAACACATAGGCCTGGGGGAAGGGATGCAAAATTGGATCGCGGGCTTGTATTCGTGTCCGACGGCTAGAGTGAAGATAAACTAAGTAATGTCTGAGCCTTTCCCAATAAGGAACGGAACAAGACAAGGATGCCCACTCTCGCTGTTAATCTTCATCCTAGCCCTCGAACCCTTCCTGAGAACTATAAGGGCAAACAAGGACATTAGAGGTGTCAGAATAAAGGGGGACGAGTACAAGGTTGCGGCATTTGCAGATGACCTACTGTTCTCGTTAACAACCCCAGGTCCATCTCTACCAGTCCTACTAAAAGAGATACGGGGATATGGAGATTTGTCCAACTTTAACGTGAAAAATAGCAAATCGGAGGCAATGGGTGTGGATGTTACTGAACAAACGCAGCAGCTATTATCGACACAGTTTCCCTTTAGATGGACAGACTCTCACATAATATATCTGGGAACCAAGATGCCAAAAAATGTAAATAGAATTTTTGAATTGAACTTTACCCTACTAAGAGTGATTAAAACCGACCTCCAAAGATGGGATAAAGAGATCTTTACTTGGTTTGGGAGAATCAATATTATCAAAATGAATGTAATGCCGAGATTGCTTTATTTAATCCCGACCTTACCAGTAAAGATCCCTCTTGGATTCCTGAGAGATTTAAGATCTAGATTTATTAAATTCATTTGGGCAGGAAAACCAGCGAGAATAAGGAGGGAGGTCCTGACTTTACCGAAAGAGAGGGGAGGAGTGGGATTTCCAGATCCAATGAGCTATCATGATGCCTGTCATATGGCAAGAGTGGCAGTGGTGTATCCATCAGAAGGATAAACCATGGATCCATATAGAACAGAAAATAAAGAAAATCCCGTTGGAGGGAATGGCGTGGATTACAGAGTCGGATATCCCACAAGAGGTGAAGAAACATCCCACAGTGGGAGCCACGATATGAGCTATAAAAAGGATATTTAGGAAAACAAACATTTCTAAATATCCAAGCCCACTAATACCGGTACTTGGGAATCCAAGGTTTGAACTAGGCCTTACAGATGCCAATTTTAACAACTTAAGACGGGTAGGACTGAGTAGACTTATTAATTTCACGAGCTGTAGCCAGAGAGGAGATGGAGGGGGAGGAGAGAGTGAGTAAGTTAGATACAATGAGACAAATACAATTGAAAGTGGCTATCCGGGCAATGAGAACACAAAGGGAGGCAACTCGAGAACTATCTGTCTTCGAAGTAGTCTGAAATAAGGGTGAACCAGTGAGGCACGGCTTATCATATATGTATAGCCTCTTAGTAGAATCCGAAGCCCCACAAGATTTAACATTTATCCAAGCATGGGAAAGAGATTTGGGGGATTAGATTCTCGGAGATTCAGAAAGTTAAAATCTTTAGGTTTACACACAAGGCCTCATTGGCTACTAGATATCAAGAGGGGGATATAAAATTCTCACTAGATGGTACAGGACCCCGGTGACATTAAAACGGATGTTTCCTCAGGTGTCAGACCAGTATTGGCGATGCGGGGAAGCAAGAGGCACCATGATACACCTATTCTGGGAATGCCCTAAACTAAAGGAATTTTGGGTAATGGTAGTCGAAAAAGTAAATGTAATCTGAGGTGAATTTGAAAGGGAAATCCAGCCGCACTGCTATTGAACGACTTCCCAATGTCAACGGTAGAATATAAAAATTCACTGCTCAGGCATTTGCTTACAGCAGCGAAGGCCTGTATTTCAACTTTGTGGAAAAACACGACACCACCGACGCCAGCTGATGGAATACCTGACAATGGGAATGAGAGAACACGAAGAGAAATATAGACAAGTGTGGGCGCCGTATATCAGTTATAGGGAACAGAATCCTTGAGCACGGAGAGGGGGAGAGAGAGACATATCTATGTGTGTTTTTTTTGTTTTTGTTTATATGTGTGTTGATTTAGGGGTATTAACCAGGGACTGTGCCTGGCGGGGGAGAGGGGGTAATGGTAATCATATTAGTCGTTGAATACACAATGAATTTAGAATAAGATGTAATAGCAGGAAAAAATGCTATTTGTGTATATCAAAGCTGGAATTATTGTCTTGTCTGTATATGGAATATGAAGAAATTATAAAATAAAGAGTTAAAAAAATAAAATAAAAAATGTAAATCATATACTCATTTATACGTTGTATTTTAATTATTCTGGTCTACTCCTGTTGATCTGAATTATCTTGAAATTTGCAAGCTTACTTTGCCAGCCTCCCCACACAGGTTTTTTCCTTGAATTCTTTGACGCTTATTCATTATGCCCTGTTGATCGGCACTGCTGTGTTAAAGATATCAGAGTTGCCTTCTGAACTACAGAGGTGCTGAAAGGAAGAGTCTCATGAGGCAGAATCGGTACAGGAATCGTTTTCTGGCAGCAAGGTTCCAAGTGATATGTAGTTCTTGAAATTGAAAGTAAACAGCAGAGGAGAAGCGGCAAAGAATCCAGGAATTATCATTCACAACATGAAATCTGATTTTTTCAAGTATATATCCTTATATTGGATTGTCAAAAAAACATGGTATTCCACGTCACCGCACCAGGAAGTAAAACACTTCCGCGCATGCGTCGAAACCATTCGGCGCGTGTGCGAGAAGACATGTCTGCTGGTTAGCGTACTAACCAGCAGACATGTCGGGCGGACGGGTTCCCAGCCGACGGATTGGTAAGCATGCTTTCCAATCTGTCGGGTGGCCAAATCTGTCTGCTCGCCCGTACACACGATCAAATCTGTCTGCTGGGACGGTCTAGCAGACCGTTTCCAACAGACTGATTTGATCGTGTGTACGAGGCCTTACTCTTTGCAACCTATTATTCATTTTGAATTTGTGCGGTATTGTTTTTCTTTTGGAAAAATTTGGTAAATTGTATGTAAATTTCAAATAAGTTTTCCTGTTTATTTTATTTTTTTAACGTTGGACATTTTTTGTTATGCTTGTTTTCCAAGAAACGGCACCAAACGGAGTAGATACAGTTCCGCACAGTTGAAAATGTAAATACAGTACAAATTACAGTTCCACTAGAATACTTTTATAAAGTATCCGTTCCATATCCTTCAATTAATTAGGCATGGGGGGGGGGGGGGCGAGTGGGTTCAGATATAACCTGCATTGGTGGGAGCAAGGGGAGTGGTTGAGTTTTAGACCGCTAAAAAGAATCATCAGTCCAAAAAAATAAAAATTTAAATGTTAGCAGTTAGACCCTACCCAATCCATGGCCCCCTACGAAATCATTATCCACATTAGTAGCCCATACTCTGTGTATGGGATTATTGTCTACCAAAACTAGGCCTATTTGGGTATTTTGCATTTACCATCAACTCTTCATCTCTCCGGCTTTTTATCCTGGACTAGAGAGGCCAGAAGGTTTCTCGAATTCAACCCTAAGGCACCTTACCACTGTTTATAGAGAAATGTGGAAAATGGTGCCAATAATAAGGAAAATTGATGATGCGAGATACACGACATGCATAGAGATTTGACATGGCACACCTTCACACTGAAGCGATGTGTTTGTAAATTTTAAACAGCTTAGATGCATGCCAGGGTGTATATTGCTTACTGTGAAAAACCCGGCTGCTTCCTTCATTTATAGCTGTGTGTATATTTGCCTGTATGCACTGTCTTACCCTGCAAAGCTTTTAAATAAAAACAGTATTGCACTATCCTCATTTTTTGTGGCTCATTGCAGTTGAGCCATTTTGAATTTTTCCTGATTGAATGATTGGAACACACAGGGCCAGATTCTCAAAGACTTACGCCGGCGTATCCCCACGTACGCCGTCGTAAGTCCGAATCTGCGCCGTCGTATATGTGCGCCTGATTCTCAGAATCAGTTACACATAAATTCGGCCAAGATACGAGCGGCGTAAGTCTCCTACGCTGTCGTATCTTGGGTGCATATTAACGATGGCAGCTTGGTGGCGCTTCCGTTGATTTCCGCATCGAATATGCAAATGAGCTAGATACGCCGATTCTCGAATGTACATGCGCCCATCGCAGTTAGTTAGGTCGTTTACGTAAGACATATGCCGGCGTAAAGATAAAGCTGCTCTCTAGGTGGTGCAGAGACCATACAAGGTATGGACGTCGGAACAAGCGTATCTTTTAAGTCGTTTGCGTAAGTCGTACACGAATAGGGCTGTGCGTAAGTTACATTCACGTCGTAGACAGTTTGTGACGTATCTTAGGCATTCTATCCGACGCATGTGCACTGGCATATGTCCACAGACAGCAAATGCGCTGTTCCTTTAAAAGCGTCAATTACGTGAGGTCACGATTATTTTGCATAAAACACGCCCACCTCTTCCCCATTTGAATTAAGCGTGCTTACGCCGGCACATTTACGCTACGCCGCCGTAACTTAGGACGTAAGTGCTTTGAGAATACTGCACTTGTGTTCTAAGTTGCGGTGGCGTAGCGTAAATACGATACGCTACACCCGCTCATAGTTCCGCCGCCCTACGTGAATCTAGGCCACAGTTTTTTTTTTTTTTTTTTTTTTTTTTTTTTACTAAGGAGCCATCTGTGTTGGATCTATTGTGAATTGATCCTATTTGGGAGAGATTATATTAAGAAGGATACTGAGAGAATCCTTTTATATGCCTTAATGTCAATGATGGCCGCTTTAAATCTGGTGAGCGCATTTCGATTGTCATTTCGGATTAAGCACTTTAATATGCACTTTAAATCTGGAACACGGCAATCTCGCTACCAGTTCTACATTTGTAATTATTTTAACTTTTTTTTTTGTTTTTTTGTTTTTTGGATCTGTTTTATTTATTTATTAAATAATTTATTGGTGTTTTATATGGACATTATTTACACTTGTTGCGCCCTTTTGTACCTTTTACCACTGTTATCTTGCCCTTTTGCCAAATTATCATAGCCCTCAAATGGTCCGACTTGTATAATCTTGATTATATTATTGAAAAATGCCAGTAAACCGTGCACCCTATTAACCTCTTGCCGACCGCGCCAGAGCCAAAAAAAGGCTGCAGTGTGGTCGTATAACTGGGAGGGCGTACTATAACGTCCTCCCATAATTGCACTTCTGCCCGCCCCGGGAATTTCCACGTCCGGACCTGGCGCTACATAGTCGGGTTGAAAAAAGACAGGTCCATCCAGTTCAACCATAATGAATAAATAAAATAAAAAATATCGAACAATCCCATATACCAAATTCTATACCTACAGTTGATCCAAAGGAAGGCAAAAAAAAATAGCAGTTTATGATTCAATTTGCTACAGCAGGGGAATAAATTCCTTTCTGATCCCCCGAGAGGCGTTCTGATTTTTCCTGGATCAATGTTAGTACCCAGTTATATTATGTACATTTTAGGAAAGTATCCAGGCCTTTCTAAAAGCAATCTACTGAGCTGGCCAGAACCACCTCTGGAGGGAGTCTGTTCCACATTTCCACAGCTCTTACTGTGAAGAAACCTTTCTGTATTTGGAGATGAAATCTTTTTTCCTTTTTAAGGAAACCTTTCCATATTTAAAAATTTAACATTTTTTCCTATCATGGTAAAGGGCCAATGACAGCGGCCCTTTACCATGTGATTGCTCTGCCAAATGACGGAGAGATCGGTTGTAAACAAGCCGCTGCATGCTCAGCTTGACTCTTCACCCTCTCCGTATGGATCGGTACAGTGTGAGGAGAGGGGAGAGATCGGCTGGATGTGGGCTGAATCTGTAGTGCCCCCTGCACTGTACTCATGCACCCCCCCATCCAGGGCTCATGCACCCCCATCCATCTCTCATCCATGCCACTACAGTGCCTCACAAACGCCTAATAGGTAGGAAATTGGATTTGAATTTTATGCACTCTAGGACACCTGATGGTGCTCCCTGCATGTTGGGCTTCTGTATGTAGCCAGGCTGTGGAAAAGTCTCACACATCGGGTATCGTTCTACTTGGGAGGCGTAACAGAATATAATTTGGGGTGTCATTTTGGCTATGTGCTATGTGTCAAGTTTTTCTTTCCGAAATTGGGTAATTTTTTTGAATGTTTCCATTGTCCTGGTGCTCCGAGGCCTTCAAAAGTGCAAGAGATAGTTTCTCGGAGGTGCTACTAGCATGTTGGACCTCTCTGTATGTGGCCAGGCTGTGTAAAAGTCTTGCATGTGGTATCGCCATACTCGGGAGTAGTAGAATGTGTTTTTGTGGTGTAATTTGTGTTTTGCATTAGAGGTCGACCGATATGGGTTTTTCCCTGGCCGATGCTGATATTTTAGAAATTGGGGTGGCCGATGACGGGTGGCACTAATTGGCATTGGCAGGTGGCACTGGTTGGCATTGACAGGTGGCACTGGATGGCACTAGTTGGCACTGGCATTGGCAGGTGGCACTGGATGGAGTTGGCAGGTGGTATTGAATGGCACTAGTTGGCTCTGGATGGCGTTGGCAGGTGGCACTAGTTGGCATTGACAGGTGGCACTGGATGGCACTATTTGGCATTGGCAGGTGGCACTAGGTGGCACCGGATGGCAGGCATTGGCAGGTGGCACTGGCAGGTTTCACAGCCCATAATGTATCTGTGTGAAACTCTCTCTATACAGTTTCACATGGTGCTGTAGAGAGAGCTCAGATTCATCGTGATGTTGGAGGTGGGCGGGCGGGACCCAGCAGCTATCCAGCCAATGATCTCATCCCATTGGGTGGTGTTGGACAGCTGAGTCCCGCCCACCCCAGCATCAGATTGTGCTAATGTTCCTCCGCCCTTCTCCACACTCTGCTGATGCAGATGTGTTAAATATCGGCCACTTTTGGATAATAATTGGCCGATGCCAACTTCTCCAAAATGACCGAATGACGGCCGATTATATCGGCCTGCCGATATATCGGTCGACCTCTATTATGCTTATGCATGGGAAATTAACTATTAATATGATTTTGTGAAAAAAAAAAAAAAATCCTATATTTTGCAAAGAATTGTGGGAAAAAATTGCAACTTGTTAGTGTGTCAAGAAATGAGATGGGTCATCAGTACATCAGGTGCAAACAATTTTCAATTAGCACCATAGATTGTAGACTCTAATGGCCCGTACACACGATCCGAATATCGTACGACGGATCGTACGCCTTTTTTCGCTTAATAGTCGCAAGTAAAATGAAATAGGTTATTAAAGTCACAAATTCTCGTACGACAGAAAAAAAAAAATCAGAAGTGATGTCATGTGTTGTAATGTATTTGTATTGTATTGTCGGACGACAACTGTACTGACTAAACGAAAATCGTACGATCTGACATCGTACAAGGAAAATTTTCGCGCTTGTCTGATCGAATAATATCGGATGACCGGTCATGATTGGCTCTCAAAAGTAGTGTACACACGATCCGAAAATCGTACGATGGTTTTCGTCCGATATTCGGATCGTGTGTACGGGCCATTAGGCTACTTTCGCACTGGAGCACTTTGCAGGCGCTATAAAGCTAAAAATAGCACCTGCAAAGGCCCTGAAAGAGCCACTCTCATTCCTGAGGGCTTTCACACTGGAGCGGTGCGCTGGCAGGACGTGCAAAAAAGTCCTGCCAGCTGCATCTTTGAGGGGCTGTAGGAGTCGTGTATACACTGCTCCTAAAGCGCCCCTGCTCATTGAAATCGTTGGGCAGGGCCACCAAACCGCCGGCAATGCGCCACTGCAGCGACGCTATACCTGCGGTTTTAACCCCTTTTCGGCCGCTAGCGGGGGTTAAAAGCGGCCAAATAGCGCTGCAAAAAGGACGGTAAAGCACCGCTAAAAATGGCAGCGTTTTACCGCTGTCGACGTGGTAGCCTTATTTTTTATAACTTTCACAAAGACCAAATTATATACATGGATTTGGGTTATTTTTACCAAAGATATGTAGCCATATAAATGTTGGCCAACATTTATGAAGAAAAATTACTAATTTGCTAAGTTTTATAACCAACGAAGAAATGTATTTATTTTTTACTGAATTTTCTGTCTTTTCTCATTTTTAAAAACCTAGTAGTGATCAAATACCACCAAAAAACTCTATTTGTGGTAAAAAAAAAAGACAAATTTCATATGGGTACAGTGTTGCATGACTGTAATTGTCATTCAAAATGTGGAAGCACTGAAACCTGAAAATTGGTCTGGTTAGAAAGGTGGTTAAAAGGGTCACTAAAGGAAATTTTTTTTTTTTTTGCTGAAATTACTGTTTACAGGGTATAGAGACATAATAGTTAACTGATTCCTTTTAAAAAATGATTAAAAATAGATACAAATCAATCATTTAATGTGCCTGCAGTTTAGTTTCACTTTTAAACTGGTTTCATGTTTCTGTGAAGTAGAGAGACACACAGAACAAAAACAAACAAATCCAGGGCAGTGTTTTGTTTTTAAAATGAATCTGATTTGTTCTGAGGAGTTTTAGACACACAGTAATGACAGCTTGGACCACAGTGAAAAGCTGCCATGAGATTTTTCATAAGGAGCCAGACAAGCAGGAAGTGTGGAGAGCAGAATTACAGCAACTTCAAAGCAAAAACAAACAATAACGACATGAAACCAGGACTGCAGTAAGGTAAAGGAAGCTATTTAGCTAAAAAAAAAAAAATTCCTTTAGTGATCCTTTAAGTGCCACTGGGTAAGTGGTTAATCAACACAACATAAACAATAAAGTGCAATAACATAAACGAGCACTAGAGGCCCCCAGTGGATTAATTATGGGAAGGTGTAATACAAATAAATGAATATACTATAAGTGCTAATAAACATGCATAGGAATTGCCACCTATTGTTTCCAGTGGGTGACAAATATAAAGTGCAGTGTCGAAAAAACTTAGATGTTAATAAACAAGTGACTCGGTTTTCCTCCACCAACTGTGACATGAAGTCATGCAAATACTATGGGTTTTATTCTGTCTGAATCCATTATCAAGTACATTAACTATCATGCTGCTACTATCGTATATCTAAGTGTATTTCTGGACCATGCTTTATCATGTATAATAATGTTGTATTATATTACCAACTGTATTATGTGATTACCAATCGTGATATTTCAAGTATGTGACTACCAATCATGTGCGTCTTGATTTTCTGTACTATACATGAAATGTTTATGGTTACCATGACTGCACTATGATTTTATTATATTAATAAACTTTTAATATTTTTTGATTCAACGTACCCCAATGTGTTGCTTCACACAAAGTCCCACCGTGTATGGGTGTTCTTATCCCCATTCCCTCTTCTCCACCTAACAATAGGGATGGAGACCTATGTACCCTTGAGTCATGGTCTCATGCAAAGTCCCACCTCTTATATATGGATGTATGTTATACACTCATATACATATATTGATCCACTACTCAGGGAATTCGATGTACCCTTTTTGTCATTACTTCCTATTACTTACAACCCCCTCTTT
The DNA here is from genome assembly GCA_029574335.1 of Rana kukunoris. Taxonomy (NCBI): domain Eukaryota; kingdom Metazoa; phylum Chordata; class Amphibia; order Anura; family Ranidae; genus Rana; species Rana kukunoris. The sequence goes on from CM056060.1 coordinate 51,613,607, forward strand.
CCTCCGGGCTTATCGGAGCCTCAGGCTTTCTCCTTGGTTGATCTCCTGAGGCTTTATGGTGGGTACAGGATTTTCTCTCCTCCCACACCTTCCCTCCTGGGAGGCAATCCGAGAGACGCATGAGGCCCCACTAAAGGATCGCTTTAATTTTCTCCAATGTAAACATTGGATTGCTGCTCTACACCTCATGTCTTTTTAAATCATATCGGAATTTTTTAGGGGGAAATCGCGTGTCGGCATGCCTTGGGAGCCCCTGGCCTAATTTCTGCTATTTATGCATCTTTGAACGGACGCCCATCAGTATAGGGATAGGGCTCCTACATGTCTCAATGGGAGCGGGACCTCCAGTCCCCAATAGATCTGGCAGACTGGAGCAAGGCTTGGAAAACTGTTGCAAAATGTTCCTTTTAATACAAATACGCTTAAAGAGGTTGTAAAGACAAAAATATTTTCCTCTTAAATTTCAAGTCCGACAGTAGCTGATAAAGTAAAAAGTAACGTTTTGCATTATAACTAGTTTAAAACCTGTTGAAATCGAGCTGTTTTATTCACCTCCTTCACTCCTGAATTGTTGTTCTCACTGACTTCCTGGTTTGCGGTGCACATTAATTCTTGCTACATCACGGCCTAATGGGAACTACAGTTCCCATTAGGCTTAGCCTCCATGCCTGTGAAGGATAAGAGAGCATCTTCACGCAAGGCTGTAGTCCTAGGGAGGGGGTGAGCACATTTTGCTTTCCACCATGCAAAACGGCTCAGATGCTGGTGGAAAAGCAAGAAGAGGAGAGACAGGAAATGGCATTTTCAAACCTGGATTACTGTATTTTGGAGTTCAAAAGAAAAAAAAGAGGTAAGTGATATATTTAAATGCTCTAGCTTACAGAAATCAATTGATCTAATAAAAAACTAACCTTTAGTGTTCCTTTAAAGCTGCGAATGAGTTACTTTTTTAAGATGTTACTTGGTTGCTGCCCACCTTGTTCATACCTATCCACAAAGTGGTGACAGATGCTTTTGTAACTGCAGACAAAGAGTGGATGTGCTCTATACCTGTTGGTCATGTCCCAGACTGGTGGGATTTTGGTCCTGGGTCTTCGGCTTGCTCTAGACTCTATTCCATCTAACGGTCCGCAGAGATGCTAAGTTGGCCCTTTTGCATTGCCCGATAGCTGGCCACTTACCTTTTTTTATCTCAGCCGAACGGACCATAGCACAAGCCTGAGCATGATGTCCAGTATTGTGGATGATTCCCATTCCAAATTTTCTTAGATCTGGGAACCATGGATATCATGAATTTTCCTTCAACTGGCTTGTTTAGGGCTTCTCACTGTCAACAGCAAAGCTCCTGAGTCTGAGTTTTCTTTTTTTTCTCACCTCATCTTTCAGGACAGTACCTGGAGAGAGCGCAGCTCCACCCACTTGCCAGGAAACCCTGCAGCCATTCCTTTAAAACCTGGACACTTCCAACATGGCCTCAGTTGTAGTATTTCCTCCGGCCATGGTGGAATTGCTGCAGGGGACTAGAGGTGTGCGGCGCTCTCTCCAGGTGGAGATGTTCCTGTGTCCCTGCTTCTCGAGCCTGGTGAGGCAGAGGCTGTCGGAGGTCCTGCACAGATAGGTCGCAGAGCCTAGTGTGGAGTCTCTCGCGTCTGCTCTAGTCCGGTCCGAGTGGCGGGTGACGTCACTGCCGGATGGGGTGGGACTAACAGCTGTGCGCAGCGGCTTCCGGATGCTGGAGCGCAGCAGGAGGTGGTAGCATTGGCGGTGCTATTTTGGGTCCTCGCTGCGGCATAATGGACCAGGACATTTTTTAATAAAAGCTGCCAGAAGGCTGCTGCACTATGGGAGAATAGAGCCAGAGGAACCGGCAGCGGTGGTGGGAGTAGGAGCCACGAGCACCAGCCCAGGTAGCAAGAGGCAGTAGTCTCTGTTTTAAGTTACCTGGGCTATGTATGTTCTCTATCCCTCCCCTGTAGTGTGGGGTAAGGGAGCCTGCCTCACACTACACAGGTGACTTCTCTGGGTAGTGTATTTGTTGTTTACAGCAGTGGTTTTGGGGGGTATGCTTTGTTCACTGACTGGGATCTGCTGGGGAGGAAATGCAATGTGTATATATTGACAATGTGTTTGTTGGCTTGGTGTATTTGAGAAAGCTAAAAGAAAGACTAAGCATTTTTTCCCCTACCCCTAAAAAACTTTGTGCTTCATGTAAAACGTCCCTTAGGGAGTCTTGGAACAAGCCGTTATGCATTTCTTGCATAGCAGATTTGGTCAGAGAGAGGAGACTCCTATTAAATCGCCCTCTGCCCAACCTAGTGAGATGCTCACTACTTTCTGGAATGAATTGGAAGATACGTTTCGGTCCTTCTGCTCCTATCTGGACAAATGTCCGGTGACGCAGTCAATGGATAATTCCCCACCCAGCACTCGCTTTTCTCCTCATCGTCCGACTCATTAACCACTCTCCTGGCTGCAGAGGAAATGTATGTCCTCAGGGTCAGACGAGGGGGAAGGTAAAGAGAAAGGGGTATCTTCTTCCCGTTATAAACGGTCTTTGGGTGAAGTAGACGATCTTTTAAAGACGTACATACAACCCTCAATATTAAGGAGAATAAAACCCAATTGTCCCTTCACGACAAGATGTATCAGGGTATGGATGAGGTCAACCATCGAGTATTCCCAGTGCAAAAAGTGTTGACAGAATCCATTAAAAGGGACAGAATCCATTAAAAGGGAGTTGAAGGACCCAGAGAGGGAAAAGAGGGGCTTCTTTTTTTTTTTCCCATGTCTCTTAAAAGGAGATTCCCCTTTGATGAAGATCGCGCAGAAGTCTGGAACAAGAGACCCAAACTTGACGCAGCGTTCTTAGAAGTGTCGCAAAACACTGACTTGGCTTTTAAAGACATGGGGGTCCTATAGGACACCATGGACAAGAGAGCTGACTCTTTGTTAAAAAAGGCTTGGGATTCTACACTGGCTAATCTCAAACCAGCAATGGCGTTTACAGTGGTAGCCGGGAACTTAGAACATTGGTTGGAACAACTAAAGGGCCATATTGAGGCAGGAACCTCTCGCAAGGATTTGCTAGAGACTCTTCCAGTTTTACAAAAGGCAGTAGGCTACATGGCGGATGCTATGGCTGAGTCGGTGAAGATGTCCGCTAGATCTTCGGCCTCAATTCAGCTTGAAATGCTTTGTGGGTGAAAACTTAGTCGGGCGCTTCAGCTTCTAAAACTAAACTGTGTGGGCTACCTTTTATGGGGGACCTGGTATTCGGCCCCGATCTGGATGCAGTTCTGGACAGAACAGCAGAGGGGGGACAAAAGAATTTCCAGTCAAAAATAATGTGACACCACAACCTAAAATTTTTCGTCCTTTTTACCAGACCTGGGACTCAAATGAAACGGGACAAAAAAAACCTTGGCTGTCCCAGAGAGGTCAAGGGAAGTCTGGGCTATTGTTTTGTCCCCCTCCCCCCCCCCCCCGCCAACCCTCCAATGGCTCAGTGGCGGTCTCCTGACTGTGGGAGGACTGCTCCAGTCGTTTGTTCGACAGTGGGAGGGGGCGACATCCAATGCGTTTTGCTCTCAAAGTAATCTCTGAGGGCTACGCACTGGAATTCTCAGGAAACCCACAGTCTCGGTTTTATATGATACAGCTACCCAGAGATCAGGAAAGGTCTTTGGCAATGACATCACTATTACAAGATATCCTTCAACAGAAAGTAATCATCCCAGTGCCCCAGGAGATGGACGGTCCTAGGGTGTTGTTCACATGTATTTCTAGTGAAAAACACTGCATTTTAAAAATCTTAAACCGGTCAATTCGATACAAAGTTTCGGATGGACACAATTTATTCGGTGAAAAAACTTCTTCCCACAGGGTGCTTTCTTGCTTGCATAGATCTGAGGGACGCATACCTGCATGTGCCACTAAAACAGAGGTCACAGAGATATCTGCTTCTGGCAATCAGTCCAGGAGTGGTGAGGCACTTTCAGCTCAGGGCGGGGGTATTTGTAGTACCCTATCTGGACGTCCACTTGTTGTTCTCCAGTTCAAAAGACCTGTTGTGCAGGGATTTGAAAAGGGCACAGAGCCATTTAGAAAGCTTGGGTTTGATTCTGAATAGAGAAAAATCAAACCTAATTCCTTCTCGGGTGATCATTTTCCTAGGCTTTGTCATCTACTCGGTGCAGGAGAAAATTTTCCAGAGGAAAAAATTATAAAGGTGCAGGCGGCAGTAAAGTGCAGACAAACCTATCTGTTACAGTTTGGGCAACCATGTCCACGCTGGGACTTCTCACAGCCTCAATTCCAGCTGTTCAGTGGCCCACATCCATGCGAGAGACCTCCAACAGGCGATTCTACAGAATTGACCTACAGAGAGTCTCTGGAGAAACAGATCGGGATCCCATCTCCAGTAAAAAAAAACAATGGTGGTGAAGGCAAACGAATCTGAGTTTGGGTCTGTTATAGACTTTCTCCACAGCAAAAATCCTGACAACAGATGCGAGCTCCTGGGGGTGGGGTGCACATCTCAAAGACCAGATGGCTCAGGGGTCCTGGTCAGTGGAGGAATCCAGGAGGTCCTCCTACTGGAGGGAACTAAGGGCCATTTCTCTGGGGTTGTGGGCCTTCAGACAGACTATCGGGGGCTAACACATCTAGGTGTTGTCAGAAAACGCCACGGCAGTGGCCTATATTTCAAGGGAGACACGTCACGTGACCGGGTACAGCCTCCGACGTACGTTTTCATTCGTTGAACGTCTTCAGGGGGGCACGCCACATCAATCATTCCTGTCGGCACGTGTGCAGGCACAATCCTGCATAAGCTCTTTTGACTAACTTTTTCAGTAAAGTAGTCATTATATTCTGGTAAGCGCATCCATTTTTATCAGTACACTTTTGGGTGCAAAGAAGATTCAAGTTTGGTGGTGGTATTTTACGCTCACATAAGCAAGATACAGCAAAACAAGAAGACTCAAAATCATTGTTGTTGTCACACTTTACCTTTTTGATGTTGGGACTTTATGCCACCTGTACCGAGGCCATCAAGTGTGTGCTAGAGTGACAGGAACAAGCAAGGAGGAGTGGGTGAGGTTTTTTTTTTTTTTTTCGGCCTAAAATATCGGCCACAAAAATCAGCATTTTATATATATATATATATATATATATATATATATATATATATATATATATATATATATATATATACCGTCCCGATTTTCGAAATATCTGCATCGGCCAGAGAAAACCCCATATCGGTCGACCTCTAGTCTGGATGTGAAGAGATGCACTTTTCGCTATCTAGAAGTAACAAATTAGTTTGGTCCAACTCTTTCTTTTATTTTCTGGGCCTCGTAAGGGTTACAGACTGCTTGCACCCCCCTCATAAAGTGCTTGGGCTGTCCGGAGCAGTACAAATGACAAGGCCTTGACCCCCCCGGGGGCGTGGCTTGACAATGGCAGCGTGAGGATGTGTTGATTGGAGCTCTGCACGGGCTGAGGCTGGGAATCTCCCGAGAATCGTGACAGGCAATCCGTACTTTCATGCCAGGGGACCGCAAACACCCGCCGACCGCTGGGGACTCGAGGGGGCCTGAGATTACACACCATTTCCTCCGACAGCACGCTGTGGCTTCCCACACAACTCCGGCCAAGATGGCAGTGTTGCGGGTCACTTCGGCGGGTGCCGCCACCTCCTCCAGCAACAGAGGCACGCAGGTAGGTGCCGCAGCAGCCGGGGACTTGCATCCTCTCGGGGATTAGCCGCTCTCCCCTATCCCATCCCCAGACATACCTCAGTCGGCCCAGCAGTACACGCCTGAGAGCATGGCGGTCGGGACAGGCGGTTATCCTGAGGGGTCTCTCCGAGATATTGTTGCAGGTCTGCCCACTAAACAAGACCTTCAGGACATGGCTGCTTCAATTTTTACTGCCCTTAACTGTGAGCTACATGATTTACATCATAAGGTGGACTCGGTGGAGGAGAGGCTGACAGATCTGGAATCAACTACCACTGCCACGGATGCCCGCATTACTACCTTGGAATCGGAGGAACTAAGCACCCGCTGCCATCTTGTCGAGGTCGAATTGCGGTTAGATGAGGAGGTAAATCGCAGCAGGCACAACAATCTGTGACTCCGCGGCATCCCGGAGGCCACCTTGGGACCGGATCTACGAGCCACAATCGCCACCATCTTGAACCAGGTCCTTGGCAAGCCCCCCACTTCAGAGTTGGAGCTGGACAGGGTCCATAGAGTGCCGGGCCCCCGGGCGCCGCCTTCCTCCTCCCAGAACTGTGCTTCTCTAAACATGCCTTGTGATGTGCTTTGTCGGGTCCATTTTTTATACTGTGAAAGAGGAAATTCTCCGCCTGGCTTGGTCCAGGGGCCCTATTGACTTTGACGGTGCCATGATCCGAATTTACCCTGACTTTTCTAGGCAAACTTGTGCTCTGCGGGGTTTGATGCGGCCTCTTTTAGATGTGATCTGTGCAGCAGAGGCCACCTACCGCTGGGGTCACCCATTCCATCTGATCGTGCGAAAGCAGGGATCTGAGTTCTACCTTCACTCTCCTGACCAACTCCCTGACCTGTTCGGCTTTCTGGATCAACCGGCCATCAGCGTTCCTAACTGGTTTGACTTTTTGCTGTCTCATGAAGCTCTAGGTCGTCCTCTGCCAAGACCACAATGGCAACGAAGACCACGGTTCAGTGCTCCCAGTCGTGAGGCCCTTGGATCCCACCCAACCTCCTCTGAAGCGTGACATTTTCTCTGTGAGCCTGGTTGGTAAGACTATGGGCATTAGATACCTGTGCCCTAACCTAGAGACGTCTGGTAATTTGCTGAACCCTCTGGTTCCAGTTCTTTGTTAACCCGATGTCTCTCTTTTTCCATGACTCTGTGGGTATGCTGTCCATGCTGTCGATTTAATGTTGTTGGGTCTTGGCCAATTTTACAGTTTATTTCCAGGATAATGGGAAAGGACTTGGTTATAAAGGGATCTGCCTTTCAGCCAAGCTATTCGACTCCTGCCTACCAATTTTGATATTTTCTGATATGTTTTGTTGGGTGTTTGTTTTCTGTTTTGCTCCTGTCATCTGCTCACTCTCCCTGGCTCGCCGCCTTTCCCGTTGGGTTGCGGGTGGGGGGATCTGCTGTGCAGGGGGTGGGGGTCTCTGGACAGGTCCCATGTCTCGCCACCTTTGCACTACTTGAGCCATAATGGGTTGGTCGTCGGTTAGTCCTGCCGGGCCCTGCCTGATGAAGACGTGCACCATACCCATCCCCATTCTCCCCTTACTCTTTGGAGGGGGAGGTGAGACCTGTCCGGTGACTATATATTCTTATTGCTAGGGGACTGGGGTGGGGGCTTCCTGTGACTGTATCGACTTTATTTATTTGTGGTTGTATGTGCCCTCGACTTGCCCCTCTGTCCTGGCATCTTTGGGCCTGGTTGGGGGCTGTGTGCGTCCTTGTGCTCACAGGCTGTTTTGGCCTGAGCAATGTGCCATGCTCGCCGCTGCCCCCGGGATGCCACCTCGGATTGGTCTCAGTCGATGGTTTTCTCTCATAATCAATGTTGTTCTCATGATGTTTTTCTCTACTGTTGGTTTGGTTTGCCCTTTAATTCAGTTATAATAGGTTCCTTGTTGTCTTGTCCCATGGATCTCCAATTTTGCTGGTTTTCTTCTTCTTTGGTAGCCCGCTCTGGGCACCCCATACCGCTCTTACCACCCCCACTTAGGGCGGACTCTCGCTCAGGTACTTCGTGCCCTGAGTCAGAGACCTGTTTCTTTACACTCTAGACTAATCCTCCCCTTCACCCCTTCTCCTTTTCCCCTCTCCCACCCCTCTTTTACTGCATATATATCAATCTTTCTCTCTAGTCTCTCCTCCTCGCCTCTTTCTTCTCTCCCTACCTCTCACCCAGAGGAATCACCCCGGCTGGGGTAGGCTCCCGCAAATTCATTTTATTTTTTATTTATTTATTTTTTGGGCCGGGCAACGCCATGGGTCTCCTTAAGGTCACCTCTCAATGTACGTGGCCTTAACACTCCCGAAAAACGCTCGCAGCTCTTAACGAAGCTGTGGAGGGGATAAGACTCAGGTCGCTTTCCTGCAGGAAACGCACTTCCGTGGTGATCGAATCCCCAAATTGATGAACAGTGCCTTTCCTGTGGTGTACCACAGTGTCTCTCCCATCTCTAAGTCCAAGAGTGTGATCATTCTGTTGGCTAAGTCAGTCTCCTGGATCTTTGAAGCGCAGCGGACAGATGAGTTGGGTCGTTGCCTCCTTTTGAAAGGTAGGGTGCTTGACAGGCAGGTGACCTTTGCTAATGTTTGTTTTCCGAATGTGGATCACCCGCAATTCATGCGTAAGCTTCTCCCGGAAATTCTGGATTGTGCAGAGGGGCTCCTGATTTTTGGGGGAGACCTCAACTTTGCTATGGATCCCCTTCTTGATGTCTTGCGTGGCTCCTCCCACCTTTCGTATTCCAGACTCAAGCGCCTTAAGGCAGACCTTCACACCCTGCATTTGGTTGACCCCTGGAGGCTGATGCATCCTCAGGAGCATGATTATTCTTTCTTCTCCCCGGTGCATCAGACCTACTCGCGGCTAAACTACCTCTTGGTTCCGCACAAAGACCTTTGCAGAGTAATCTCCACTAGTATTGATGTTTCTCCTTTTCAGACCACGCTCCAGTTCATATGACCCATCAATTGGGACCGGTGACCCGGACCCCGCCTTCCTGGAGATTGAATGAGTCCCTCCTCCAATCAGAGGAGACCTGTGCAGAGCTTTTGACTAGCCTGCGTGAATATTTTGCCGTCAATGAGGCCTCAGTCCCTAACCCCTTGGTGGTATGGGAGGCTCACAAGTTAGTTATCCGGGGTGCGCTGATTAAAATAGGAGCGCATTTTAAGCGAGAAAGGTCTCGCCGTACAGAGGAACTATTTGCCCGACTACGCAGTCTGGAGTGCGCCCATAAGTCCAGTCTTGCTCGTTCCACATACCAGGATCTTCTCAGAGTCCGCGAGGAACTCTGTGTACTTTAATTTTATAAAACAAAGCAAAAACTGGCATGGGCTCTCACCGTACGATGTTTGAATACTCCAATAAACCGGGTACGCTGTTAGCCAGGGCACTGAGGGGGCCCACGCATCCCGGTCCAGAGGGCCTCACCCCAAGCTACTATAAAGTTTTTTTTTGTTTTGTTTTTTGAGACACTATCTAAACCGTTGGTTTCAGCGCTTAACTCAATCATGGAAGGGGAGTCCTTCTCGATTGATACATTGGAGGCCTACATCTCTCTTCTTCCCGAAGGAAGGAAAAAATCTGCTGCGATGCGGGAATTACCGCCCGATGGCCCTCTTGAACACGGATTTGAAATTGTTCGCAAAGATTTTGGCAAATAGGTTACTCCCTCATATCCCGGGTCTTATCCATAGGGATCAAGCAGGTTTTGTACCCCTCCGCGAGCCACGAGACAATACCATCCGGGTGGTGAACTTGATCCATGCTGCTAGGGCCTTGAAACGGCTCCTTTTCCTGCTGTCTACGAACGTGGAGAAGGCTTTTGGCCGGGTGAATTGGTCTTTCATGCGAGCCACTTTGGAGCGTGTGGGCGTACGTTTCTCCATGCTGAGTTGGATTCTGTCCCTGTATTCAAACCCCACGGCCGCCGTCTAGGTCAACGAGACGAGGTCTGCTTTCTTTGGAATCCATAATGGCACGCGGCAGGGATGCCCCTTGTCCCCATTGATTTTCATACTTACCCTAGAGCCCTTCCTGTGTACGATCAGAGTGGACCCTACTATCGCCAGCTTTCAGAAAGCCTCTGGGATGCACAAGGTGGCCGCTTTCGCGGATGACTTGAGCTTCTTTTCTTTGTTTTGTTTTTTAACAGATCCGTTAGCCTCCCTTCTGATTCTTCTCCAGTCTCTACAGGATTATGGAGTTCTCTCCTTTTTTCAAATTAATGTGTCCAAGTCGTCCGCCTTGAACCTCCACGGGGGGTAATGATTTGATCAAATCACTTTGCCCGGCTTTCTCCTTCCATTGGGCAACGGATTCGATTCGCTACCTTGTACTCTGCTAACTTCGCACCCCTGCTTACCCGTCTTAAAGCAGACCTTCTCCACTGGCACTCGCTCACGTTGACGTGGTTCGGTCGGTGCAATGCTCTGAAGATGGCGCTGCTGCCCAAGGTTTTATACTTGCTGCAAGCACTTCCTATTTGTCTGCCCCCAGTGTTCTTCAAGCGGATGAACTCAATGTTCAGAGACTTTGTTTGGTCCCATAGCAAATCTCGTATCCAGTTACAACTTATCCATCTTGCAAAACATAGGGGAGGGGTCGGTCTCCCAGATGTGAAAGCCTATTATAGAGCTTCACACCTTACCAGGTTGGTGGACTGGCACTGCCATGCAGAGGCGAAACATTGGGTGGCCATGGAGATGGAGGACTCTGATGGTACAGCTAAAAACTGGCTGTGGATCGTGTCGCCACTCCCAAAGACCCTTTCTGATCACCCCACACTGGGTAGCACTCTTCTGGTAGCTAGGGACGCGTTTAGACACACTTCGGTGTCACCGCTGCCTTCTCCAATGGTCCCGGCTCTGTGCAACCCGGAGTTTCACCCCGGTCTTCAGAGCCCCCATTTCGAGCAGTTGACCACAAGTCAAAGACTCAGTCTCTGTGATTTTGTGGGCTCTGATGGCCGACACTTCACCTTTGCTGGGATGACTGCCACGGACCCTCCGTTGGACTTTTGGAGCGGCTTCCAGCTTCGCAACTTTCTACGCAAATGTATACAGACCCTTGGCACCTCTCGTCCGCTTATGGAATTGGAGCACCTGTGCTGCCGGGGGGAGCCGGTCCGGCATGGTCTATAAATTATTTATGCCTCCTTGACTCGACCGGCAGAGGGATACGTTCCTCCCTTCCTAACCAAGTGGGAGTCCTTATCTTCTCCCATAAGTCATCCACGCAGATTCAGGAGACATGATACAAGATCCTAACCCATTGGTACAGGGTGCCCACCTCCTTGCATAGTTTCCTCCCACATATCACCAGTGCTTGCTGACAGTGTGGAAATGCTGAAGGGACGATGCTGCACATATTCTGGGACTGTCCCAAACTTGTTCCCTTTTGGTGGGAGGTAATTTGCACAGTTAAGCATCTGACAGGTGTTGACCTAGAGGAGGACCCAGCGGCCTGTCTGTTGCTCCTTTCAAGTAGACCGCTCAAAAAATACAAGATATCTCTCACGATCCAGCTACTAAACGAGGCCATGGCATGCATTCCCCTTTGTTGGAGATTGGTGGACCCCCCCCATCCAAATTCTTGTGGTTTTCCAAGGTGAATGAACTGAGGGGCATGGAGGATCTCACCGCTACCCTGCACAACCAGGGGGAGCCCTTTTGTGAGACCTGGCGACCCTGGAACCACTTTACATACACTGACGCTTATCTACAGGAGGTGGCTCAATCGAGCTGAGCTTCCCGGATCCAGCCTCACCCTCTGGGCGAGAGACCCTTTTTTTCTGCTCTCTTTCCTTCCTTTTTTCTTCAATGCTTCTCTGTCTCGGGACGCTCTCTTCGTCCATCCCCCCCCCGTCCCCACCTTTCCCCTCTTTGAGATTCAGGGGTGGGAAACGCCTTACAGATGCAGTGTGTATCTTTAGCCACTTTTTGTTATCATATTGTCCCATCCCCGTGTGCACTAGGCCCAGGGGAGGTTTTACTTCCCTCTAAGTTTTACAGGAAAATCCCAAACCAAGTTGCTCCCTGCTGCCATTTGATTTATAATCAGTATGTCATACTTTTCTTTGTCTTTTAAGCAAAACTGCCTTGACCACATATAGGAATTTTTGATGGTTGTTCCAGCGTGATGCACTGAGCAATATCCCTATGTTTGTCGTTACTAAGTCCATGTATCCTGTGCGGTGTTGGGCCTGTTGCTTTATGACTTCTGAGAGCCTATATGTTACTTAATAGACATACTGTGTATTTTGGTTTCTTTGACTGCTATATGTAACTTTCTTTGGTCAATAAAGGAATTACAAAAAAATTGTGTGTGTATAATGTGTGTGTGTGTGTATGTATGTGTGTATATATGTATATAATATATATATATATATATATATATATATATATATATATATATATATATATATAATCACACTGTATGTATACATCTATATGAATATAAACATTTTAGTGGGTGAGGGGTTCACATCTGTGCTGCATGTTGGGCAATAGATTAATTTCAGTGGGCTGCCCTACCTGCAGGAACAAAAAGGGTGAAAAAAAACGCCACCAGTGTTCTAAAAAAAAAAATTCACAGAAAACGTTCTTGTACCTTTTTAATGTAGGTGCTGCTGGTGGATGTCCCAGTGTATGGCTGTGTATGATCTGTCGATCGCAATTTCTAGCCCTTGATGAATTTTAGAGAAAATTCAATTTTTGTATTCGTCATAAAATTATTTTCTGAATTTGAGGACACCACTCCCGCCCCAATGTTTGGGGTCTTTGTAAAGTCTGCTACTCACTGCCCGGGCTAGAGCACTAAATGCAGCCGTCCACTTAGCTGCTGTTTACTTGTGACTAGCAGTGTACCCCATGCAGGTGGAACTATTAGCCACTGATTTTAATTGCTCTATCAATGGCTGGATCCCTCAATGATCTCTTAGAAGAATGTATTGTGAGAACAAAAGTGTGATTTATATTTGTATTGACTACACTTTTTTTTTCTTTTTTTTTTTGTAAGCGTATTACTAGTTAACTGATGTTCAGAATGACACGTGTTTCGAAGTAAAGTTTTACTTTCACAAATCACTTATGCTGAAATTTTTCTAACTTTTGCTTAATCCTTAGGCCAAGGATCTGCCCACATTAAAAGATAATGATTTCCTAAACGAAGGACAAAAATTGCATGTAGGTGAAGAAAACAAGAAGATATTTCTTGAAAAGCTAAAAAGAGATGTGGAGGTGAGAGCTGACTTTTTTATTAAAGTGTAACTTTGGAATGTGTTAATGACCAACAGCAACATGCATGTCAGCTCAAAAAACCTTGTGTCAATCAGTCTAGCCATTGTTGCAATAATTTTGAAAGCTCAAAACACAATTTCTATTATCGTTCATGGAAGGACACAGCCTTCACAAGTCTTGACAAGTGGGTTATGTTCCTGTTTATAGAAGAGGACTAGGCAGAACATGTTGGATATTTAAATACATGTTACTTTAACAGAGTTAAACAGCCCCGCCCAGGGGGCGGTCCTTCTGGACATAACCCTTCTTGCTGCAGCATGCAGCCTCAGTTTTTTTTCTGCCTAGCAAAGGACGTGGCTCCCTTTGGGCCCAGGGCCCTGAGGACATTTTTCGTTTTTATTTTTAATTTTCTTTATTTGAGAATCTTCGATCAACTGCCGGCTGAGTGACAGGCTGGATGTATAGATCCTTGTAGTCTCCTCAGTCCCGCCATCGAGCGTGAGCACACCATTGCTAAGGGCTGGGTCTGCCACGACATACCCCATGACTTCGGGGGTGGCCGGTGAGCTTGTTGCTCCAGGGTCCACACATGATTGGGCTGTGGTGTTGTCTCACTCTCACTGGAACGGGCCGACAGCTAATCCAACGCGGTTGTATGCCTGTCAGGAATGCACCAGCGGGTCCTTGCATGGACGGGTAAGTACAGTCCTTCCTGCCTCGGCGGGTCGGTACGGCTGGGCATTCCTGGGGTTAGGGGGTCCTCCCTTTCCCTGCACTCTGTCAAATTTCCCTCTGCTGCTCTACCGCTGCTACTGGGGTGGACCTGTGGGGGGGGGGGGCATCTTTTCCCACTGGCGGACTGTGGGGTGTCTGGGCCCATTTTTAGCTGTGGGGGTGTGCTTTGCTTTGGGGAAGCCCTATTCGGCCTTCTCATCCACATTGCAGCGTTTTGCCGGCGCCATTTTTTGGCAGTCTGCTGTTTTGTAGTAAAAAATTCCCATTGGTTTCCATGTTGTTGTGGTCGCGCTATGGCGCAGCTTGTTATTGCGGTCGGCCATTTTACTGTTGCCGTGCCCTGTTATCTCTGAGGCGTCCGGCAGTAATTTTGTGTGGGGTTTTGGCCTCTAGTGCTGGTTTTTTTACGGCACGCAGCACATATCTCCTTACAGATTTTTACCTCACAGCTTTTTCCTCACAGCACACGCTGTGTACAGAGGGCAGGCAGCAGTGCTAAGCAGTCTTTTGCTGGGTTGATGAGTCCCCTGGGTAACCCTCCCCCCCCCCCCGGTCAGCACAGCAAGGAGGGTGGGCTTTTTAAGTTCTTGAATAGGTCCCTGAGAGATGTCTGTTTTATGGAGTCAGTATCTGGCTCTTCTTCCCCATACATGCCAGAAGTGGCAGCCGGTGCTCCTGCAGCTGCGTTTCCCATGGACACTTTGACGGCAGTCACTTTGTCGGCAGTCCTGGAAACATTTGTTGCCAGGGTGGAAACTGCGTGCGGGCGTAAGGGGGGTAAAAAGTGCCCCCTCCCCCCACTATCTCCTGGGGAATGCTCTGACTCAGACCCGGGGGCCTGACTGCGGCACAGAACCATGGTTCTGGGTTGTCGGAGGATGTGGTCCAGGACCTTCCTTGTGAGGAAGACTCCTCACTTGTGTCAGTACAGGACAGGGCACTTGTTGGTGCGCTTATCAGTGCTGTAAGGGACTGCCTTAAGCTGGATAGTGCAGCTGAGGCATCCACTGAAGGTTCAGTCTTTTTTGGGGGCTACATGTCGGACCGCTCTGAAGGTTTTTTCTTATGTCCTTTTTGACAAGCTCATTGATGAGGAATGGGAAAAGCCGCAGAAGTCCTTTTGTGGTTCCTCAGCGCCTGGCGGTCCCTTTTGAGGACAGCCTTTTGAAAAAATGGGCTTCTCCGGTGGTTGACCCCCCCCCCCCCCCCCCTGGTTAAATAAGGTGACCACTCTTCCTATAGAAGTGACCCCTGCCTTCAAGGACAATACTGATAGAAGGTCCGAGGTGCTGACCCGCTCCATGTTTACCATGCTGGGGTCTGCATTGCGACGTATTGTGGCTGCAACCTTGGTTTCTCAGACACTCACTGAATGGGCAAAGGTTTTGCACCAGTCTGTGGAGGAGCACCAACTCCCTCCCGAATTTATTAGACTGGCCGACCAAACCCGCCACCACGTGAAGTTTTGCCCTTGCCCTTCTCATGGGTGGGGTGACGTTTTCGCTGGTTTACAGCCCGGTGGACCTCACTGCTCTCTGACCAGTGGGTCTGCTGTGTGATCTCTTCGGGGTACAAGATAGTTTCTTTCCTCTCCACTGAACAGATTCTTTCCATCAAGTCTCCCTCTCCTTCCGGCTCGTCGGTCTGCCCTATTGGGGGCAGTGCAAGACTTGCTAAGTTGCGGAGTAATTTTACCCGTTCCGCAGGACGAGAGGTTTCTGAGTTTTTATTCAAATCTGTTTGTGGTCCCGAAGAACGGGGTCCGTCCAATCTTGGACCGAAAAGCCCTAAATGCCTTTGTGAAAGTAAGGAAGTTGCGCATGGAATCCATTCACTCGGTGGTGGCTGCGATCCATCCAGGGGACTTTCTGGCATCCTTGGACATCAAGGAAGCATACTTGCATGTCCCAATTTCCACAGGTCACCAGAGGTTTATGCGCTTTGCGATAGGGGAAGACCACTATCAGTTTGTGGCCCTTCCTTTCGGACTAGCGTCGGCACCATGAGTTTTCACCAAGGTGTTCGCTCCGATCCTAGCTTTGCTGAGACAGCGAGGCATTCCCATCGTGGGCTACTTAGACGATCCTCTTCTGAGAGCAGCCTCTGGCTCAGAATTAGAGATGGATGTGTTTATAGCCAGCCAGACCCTCCGAGAATTTGGTTGGGTTCAGAAGTCGGTCCTGGTACCAACTCAGCATTTTGGCGTACCTAGGGTTGATTCTGGACTCCTCGGAGGCAAGAGTCTTTCTTCCCCTGGAAAAATTGCAGATTATTCAGTCTGCAGTGAAGCTGTTGGCATCCTGCAAATGGTCATCTCTCCGTTTTTTGCATGCGAGTCCTGGGTCTGATGATAGCCTCCTTTGAAGCAGTACCGTATGCCCAGTTCCACACTCGAGTGTTGCAGCAGGAGATCCTGTCCAAATGGAACAAATCTCCCTTGTCTCTGAATCGTCCGATTCAGGTATGCCACCTAGTCAGAGTCTCTCTGAATTGGTGGCTGAGATCCCCAGCTCTTCAGTCCGGGAAGTCGTTTCTTCCCTTCCAGTGGACGGTGATTAAGACTGACGCCAGCCTCACGCGTTGGGGGTGTCTGGGGGTTCAGTCGGCCCATGGTTTCTGGACTCTAAAAGAATCCCGTCTGCTGATCAATGTCCTGGAACTTCGGGCGATCAGTTTATGCCTCTCGTGGTCGAGGTGGTTTCAAGGTCGCCCAATCAAGATCCAGTCGGACGACGCCACGGTGGTGGCTTATGTCAACCATCGGGGGGAACACCATGCTCGGCTGCAGCGTCCGAGGTTGCTCACATCCTATGGTGGGCGTAAAGAAGCGTGCTGGCACTGTCGACCGTCTACATTCCGAGTGTAGAAAACTGGCAGGCAGACTACCTGAGTCGCCAGATGCTGGACCAGGGAGAATGGTCATTGCATCCGGAGGCGTTCCAACTACTTTGCAGGAGGTGGGGCACACTGGACATGGATCTTCTGGCCTCTCGCCTCAACTGCAAGGTGTCGAGGTTCGTGGCCAGGTCCAGAGATCATTGGGCAGATGCGTTGGTGGCCCCTTGGGGACAGTATCGACTAATTTATGCCTTTACCACATTGAAGTTGCTTCCTCGGCTGCTCCGCAGATTGGAGGCCGAGGGGATCTCAATGATTCTAATCGCTCCAGACTGGCCTTGGCTTGGCGTCTTTGGTATGCTAATCTTGTGTGCCTGGTGGCAAATGTACCCTGGCAGCTGCTAATACGGGAGGACCTTCTGTCTCAAGGTCCCATACTTCATCCTGGTTTACAGTCGCTGGCTTTAACGACATGGCTATTGAAAGCCAGGTATTCTTCCAGGAAGATCTACCATCATACCTGGAAGGCCTATATCTTTGTGTGATGAGATGGAGTGGCGTCCACAGACGTATTCGGTTTATAGGGTCCTGCTGTTTTTACAGCGTGGAGTGGATCAGAAATTGGCCTTGCGCACCAGGGACAGATTTCGACCTTGGCTGTGTTCTTTCAGTGGCCTTTGGCGGCCCATTCTCTGGTGGGTACCTTTTGTGCAGGGGGTTCGTCCTATACTTCCCCTCTTAAACCACCTCTTCCTCCATGGGATTTGAATCTGGTGTTTTCGGTTTTTTCAGGACCCTCCTTTTGAAAACTTCAGAGATTTTTTTCTTGACACTATCTCAGAAGGTGGCCATTACATCTGTCAGACGTGTTTTCTGAGTTGGCTGCCTTGTCTTGCAAGTCGCCATACTTGGTCCTCCATAAGGATAAGGCGGTATTGCGCCCACAACCTTCCTTTCTTCCTAAGGTGGTTTCGGGCTTTCACCTTAACATTGTACTTCCTTGTGTCCTCGGCCGGCACATCCTAAGGAGGTTACGCTACATACTCTCGACGTGGTACCCGTTTTGCGTGTGTATCTGTCTGCTAAGGGTCAGTTGCGGAGATCTGACTCGCTTTTTGTGTTGGTGTCTGGTCCACAAGAGCGTGGCGGTCTCGTCGTCCACCATTTCTCGGTGGATCAGGCAGATCGTCATACAGGCCTATGCTCTTAAGGGGCGGTCGCCCCCCCTTTCCGGTCACGGCACAATTAACCAGGGCAATTGGTGCTTCTTGGACTTTCTGACATCAAGCGTCTGTCTCACAGGTGTGGTAAGGCGGCGACTTGGTCTCTCCGTTCATACCTTTTCCAAATTTTATAAGGTTGATGTGAGTGCATCATCAGATGCTTCCTTCGGCCGCAAGGTTTTGCAGGCGGCTGTTTAAAGTTGCACCTCCTCCGTTGGGGAGCTCTGCTTGTTTGGGGAGAAGTTGTTTGTTTTTACTGATACTGTTCCCACCCCTAGTTTTGACACTGCTTGGCGATGTCCCACTTGTCAAGACTTGTGAATGCTGTGTCCGTCCATGGACGATAAGAGAAAATAGGATTTTTTGTACTCGCCATAAAATCCTTTTCTCTGTCGTCCATGGACGGACACAGCACCCACCCCTCCTTTTTTAGGTTTGTACTGTTTTTTACAAACTGAGGCTGCATGCTGCAGGGAGGAGGGTTGTGTCTGGAGGGATCGTTCCCTGGGCTGGGCTTTTCAATTCTGTTACAGTAACATGTATTTAAATATCTAACGTTCTGCCTAGTCATCTATGAACAGGAACATAACCCACTTGTCAAGACTTGTGAAGGCTGTATCCGTCCATGGACGACAGAGAAAAGGATTTCACGGTGAGTACAAAAAATCCTAAATCCTATTATTGCCATTAAATACATCAATATACTTTAATTTTCTAGCAGTAGATTTAAAAACATTTTAACCCCTTTTCTATAAGATGTTTTATCCAGTGCACTTTATAAATGTCACTGGATAAATGGCATAGTGAGGCTGTGCCACTTGCTAATTTCAGAGTACTTTGCTGAATATATATATATATATATATATATATATATATAATATGTGTGTGTGTGTGTAATATATATAATATATATATATATATATGTATGTATATATATTATATTTCAGCAATCTTGGTACCTTGTAAATGAGAGTCAAACTATGATTCTTCCAAACAAGAAGGAAATGCGCCAAAATAAGTGCAGTAAATCGGAATTTAATAGAATTGATTTATAAACAGTAAATTGGCTACTCACAAACACACTGAGAGCATAGGCACACAGGTGTGACACCGGACCAGCCGTTAACCCTTATCTACAGCTGCAAGGGCTCACGCTGGCTGACTTCGCTGAGTCATGGGAGATGTGGAAGCCCATGATTATCCCATTGGCTGGCCCGAGGTTCCACGTCACTTCCGGTCGTACGGCGACGGATCGCGGTCCATGCTGGAACGCACAGCGCTTCCTAGCTAGGATTCACGGCTCCTGGATCCCCTGTTGCTTCTCCTAGGCTTCCCCAAGATGGGCTTCCACATCTCCCATGACTAAGCGAAGTCAGCCAGCGTGAGCCCTTGCAGCTGTAGATGATAGGTGTGACACCGGACCAGCCGTTAACCCTTCTGTGCTTATGCTCTCATTGTGTTTGTGAGTAGCCAATTTACTGTTTATAAATCAATTCTATTAAATTCCGATTTACTGCACTTAGTTTGGCACATTTCCTTCTTGTTTGTATATATCTTTCAGAGTCTGCTTCTGCTTCAGGATTGTGCTGCCACTAGTGTTTTTGGACTAATACTTGAACTTTTTGGACTTTTATTTGACTATTATTGTATGGTCATTCATTTGACTATCATTGTATGGTCATTTATTTATTCATTTGTTTATCTTCCTTTGATTATTGTCTCTTGATGGACCCTATGATCCTTGATGGACATGGACCCTATGATCTGCTAATTTTATTTCTTATTGATTGTGCCTTTTAGTCGTGCGCCATCTACCTATTTTTACTGTAAACTATGATTCTTGTTGCACTTCATTGGTTAACATTAAACTCCAAAATATTTAGAGTATCCTCTAGACCAAAAAAATGCTAACATATTGAAGCTACAAAGACTTAAGGCTCCATGCACACTGAAGCTGATAAACTGTAGTTTATTGGCGTTTTGGCTTTTTTTTTAAAAAAAATTTTTGAAATTTATTGGCTTTTTTTCAGAACGCCCAAAATTTGCGTTCAAAGTGCTGTTTTTTTGGCGGGAAAAACACTAAAAAACGCAAAATGCCGAAAAACGCACAAACACTCCGGTGCCAGTGTTTCTTAGCGTTTTTTTATCCATAAAAAAAAAAAAAAAAGCTACACTGTAAAACGCTGATTAACCACTTAAGGACCCCCGCACGCACATTTACAACATGGCTCGTACAGGCACAAGGGCGTAAATTTACGTCCCCGCCTTCGTGCGGTTCGGGGGTCCCCCTCCGCGGCGTGCGGGGGTCACCCTGGCTCTGGGAGTGATCGCCGACGAGCGGGCAGATGTCCGTGTTTATCGACCCCCCCCCCCCCCCCCCCCCGCGATCGCTCCCAGCCAATGGGAGCGCTCCCCCTTCGTTTCAGTTCCTCCTCCTGTGTTTACACAGGAAGGAGGAAATGATGTCGCCTCTAATCGCAGCGGTGTTTCCCACCGCTGCTGATGAGAGAAGACATCCACAGTAAGTGTGCACCAACACAACACTGACACACACTCACATAGGCACATTAACCCCTTGTGATCGCCCCCCCCCACCCCCCTGTCACAGTGTCACTGAATGCAGTGATCTAATCACTGCATTTAGTGTCAGTGTGACAGGCAGTGTAAAATCAGTTAGTGTTAGGTCCAGGATAGCCCCCCCACCCCCCCTAATAAAGTTTTAACCCCCTGATCACTGCCCTAGTTAACCCTTTCACTCCCTATTGCCAGCATCACTAAGCGATCATTTTTCTGATCGCTGTATTAGTGTCGCTGTTCCCGCTAGGTAGCTATTTTTTTTATTGCGATTTTTCTTTTTTTCTTTTTTTACTAAAGACATGTGGCTGAATTAATTTTGGCCTAAATGTTTTACTAAAATTTAGTTTATTTGATTTTTTTTTATAACAAAAAGTAAAAAAATAGTGTTTTTTTTCAAAATTGTCGCTCTATTTTAGTTTATAGCGCAAAAAATAAAAATCGCAGAGGCGATCAAATACCACCGAAAGAAAGCTCTATTTATGGGAAGAAAAGGACGCAAATTTTGTTTGGGAGCCACGTCGCACGACCGCGCAATTGTCTGTTAAAGCGACGCAGCGCCGAATTGTAAAAACACCTTGGCTCATTTAGCAGCGTATGTGTCCGGGTCTTAAGTGGTTAAAGCAATTGCAAAAACCCTAAAAAACTTTGAAAAGCTACTGGCGTTTTATATATATATATATATATATATATATATATATATATATATATATATATATATATATACATTTTTTTAGCTTCAGTGTGCATGGAGCCTGAAAGATAAGTATGGGTTTAATTTTTTAAGCTTAATCTTCACCCTTATAAGCTATTAATACCTACAGACCTTCCCTGCACTCTGAGAAGTGCTACCTTTCTGTTTAAAATAAGGTTAATTACCTGTGGGAGGGACTACAGTCTTTCTTGAAGCGTCATACCGACCAATGTGAGTCTGGATCCACTCCCCTTCCTTCTCTGTGTGCTTGCTGTGTGGTGGTTGCTTCTGTGTGTTCACACAGCATAGCCCCTCTCCACCCCCCCCCCCCCTTCCTCCAGTGACTGTAAGAGAGATCACTGAAGTGCTCTTTATACATATTCTACGTTTTTTAAAAAATATATTGTACAATATACCGAGATGGAGACTCCTGTTTCCCTCCCCCGGCAGCACTGCAATGTATTAAACATATCTTGCTGTTCAGACAGACATGTAAAGTAGCTGATGTCTTCCTATCTGAATGAGATATGTAAAGAGCATTCAGTGGATCGCCAAACATAATGTGCTGTTCTTGTGCCAACCACCCCCCTCCCCGTCTCGATAACTTTTGCTCTAGGCCAACAGGCATTGAATGTGCGTGAACGGGAGAGAGATCTGAGGAAGCAGGGTGAAAGCAAAGCCCAGGAAGTATCGCAAAAGGGGGAAAAAAAATTAAATGGCCGATATGTAAAATGTCACTTTTCCTGTAATACATCCTACATTAAAGGTGGTGCTGTTGCAGAGCTTTTGGCGCATTAGTCAGTTGCTGGGACAGTGTGGTGTGAGTGCAGGACTGGACCCCCTGCAATTGAGGGCGGCGGACCAGACCTGCCCCGAGAGTGGCAGTGGGTGTCCCGGGACCTACAGTGGCTGCAGAGCAGGACATCGTGGTGGTGGAGCGGGAGTAACTAGGGGCAGTATCGCCCCACAGATGTAAAGGAGAGCGTGTGAGACTGATTAGAGAAGCAGCGGCACTAAATGACTGCTAGTGTCGGGTTACAAGGGGTGGCTCTGTGCAGAGTGAGACAGACGAACAACAAAACCTGACTGACTGTGTATACGAGTACCTGAGTCTTGGGGCGTACCTGTGTATTCGTGTCAGTAAGCCAGTTGTTAATTTGGACAGAGTATAATCCCCATTAAATTAGTGGATACGATCACCGGCGGGTGTGGTGATGCGGCTCTGTGTACATCTTGCTGAATGTATGCGTTTCTTCATCATTCAATCGAGGGCAAATACTGCTGTGCAAAATGTATGCAGGTTGTTTCCCTGGAAGCCCAGGTTCTGAATCTAGGGAAGCAACTGTCAACCCTCGAAAGACCCTCCATACTAAAGGAGAGTTGGGTTTGTACCAGGCAGGTGAAGGCGGGGGCCAGCACAGAGGAGGGTGGGTGGAGAGGGAGGGGCAGGCACTAGAGCAGAGTAGACAAAAAGAGACAAGGATGCGCCCAATCTAAGTGCAATAACGTATTTAATCCATAAAATAAGATACAAAAGGAGAACGGCCAAATGGCTACTCACACATTAAAAGTGGATAATAGGCATGTATGAGACCGTGGATGTAGTCATCATCCGGTGTATGAGGGGTGTCCGCTCATGGTGGTGAGGTGCTGTAGATGGGAAACAGCGAGTGGAACAGCCTGGAGGAACTTGTTGGGAGCGCCGTGTACGACGGCGTGCGTCTCACGATGGAGCGCAAACACAAGCCAGTCTCACCGGAAGTGACGTAACGTGACGTGGCGGGCTCAAACGAGGGAACCAATAGGATGACGCGTTTCACAGCCCAGCTGCTGGCTCTTCAGATCCATAGACGTCCAATCGGGGAGGACGTCTTATATATCGGTGGCTATCTAGTTCAGAGGTTAACCATTGCATACACAGCATATAATAGAAATCTAAACAATGCGGAACTAAGAGGGAATTTAGCCTAATGTCATGTCATCATGTAAAACTATATATAATTAAAAGAATACATGAGAAATAACAAGAATGGATAAATGATAAAGAATATAGAAAATATATATATAAAAATATATATATATAAAAAAATTATTAATTAATCATATATATATATGTAATGAGTAAATGATGACAATAAAGCCCAGACATTGTATGAACTAGACCCTCTGCCCCCCCCTAAAAAACAAGATTCTACACCCACCACACGGTTTATTACACAATATCATGTGAAACACAAAAAAATGGAGGGTATCTTTAAAAAACATTGGTCCATTCTCACCCAAGACCCACATCTTGCCTCATCCATTTCAGCCGTCCCCAAATTTGCATATCGTAGAGCACCCAAAATAAAAAGTAAGATTGCACCAAGTAAGACCAAAAATTCCTCAGGTAACAAACTAGCTAGACTAAAACAGCTTACCCTTATCCCTTTAGTTGGAATGTTCCAGTGCAAAAAGGCTGCTTGCCTCACTTGTGCTAATGTTACTCATGGCAAAAAGAGTTTCACAGCAAACAAAAAAACTTTTCATCGACTAAATTCCTTCTACAACTGTTCAACAACGTATGTGGTTTATTGTATCTCTTGTCCCTGTGGGCTACTTTATGTAGGCAGAACCATCAGAGCCTTGCGCACTAGATTTGGGGAACATCGTCGTGCGGTTAAAGCATGCAACCCCAAATATAGTGTTGCGCGTCATTTTGAGATTCACCATCAAAAGGACCCTAGTCTGTTGCAGGTATGGATCATTGAGGCCATCCCTGAGACCCCTACGGCCATAGAAAGATTCCAACGATTATGTAGACAGGAAACTTTCTGGATCTTTTCTTTAAATTCTATGTCGCCTGTTGGCCTAAATGAAGAGATAGAAACCAATAACATTATCTAAAACTACTCACAACATTATTTAAAATTATTTTTACTATTAATTCCATTTACTCTTGCATATGAATTTCTGATACTCCTTAGGTCTTTAGTCTTTGGCCTCTTTATTCCGCTTATATATTTGTTCTGTAAGTATATTGGGTATATTTTGTATATTTTTAATCTACATACGTATGCTATTTATTATGACTATGTTTGATCCTATATTTATTGACCCGCTGTCATTACCACTTCCAATGCTATCAGCCACTTACTGAGGTACTTAGGGATTTTTATCCATGAATTTTTATTCAAAAATTGATTCCCCTGAACATACAAATATAATTTATAATTAATAATAGTTTAGAATTATTTTTATATTTAGATTGTAAATTATATATTTTCTTATACATATAATTATGTTTTTTCTGTCGAATATATGATTGTACACTGATATTTATCTATATTTATTTTTATTTTTATTTTAATATTAATTTTTTTATATTAATTTTTTATTCATTTTTTATTTATTTTCATTTTTTCATCATCCTTTTGAACTCTATATATGTATATGTGGGTATATATATGTATACATATATATATATATATTTATTGTCATCATTTACTCATTACATATATATATATATATGATTAATTAATAATTTTTTTATATATATATTTTTTTATATATATATTTTCTATATTCTTTATCATTTATCCATTCTTGTTATTTCTCATGTATTCTTTTAATTATATATAGTTTTACATGATGACATGACATTAGGCTAAATTCCCTCTTAGTTCCGCATTGTTTAGATTTCTATTATATGCTGTGTATGCAATGGTTAACCTCTGAACTAGATAGCCACCGATATATAAGACGTCCTCCCCGATTAGACGTCTATGGATCTGAAGAAGCAGCTGGGCTGTGAAACGCGTCATCCTATTGGTTCCCTCGTTTGAGCCCGCCACGTCACGTTACGTCACTTCCGGTGAGACTGGCTTGTGTTTGCGCTCCATCGTGAGACGCACGCCGTCGTACACGGCGCTCCCAACAAGTTCCTCCAGGCTGTTCCACTCGCTGTTTCCCATCTACAGCACCTCACCACCATGAGCGGACACCCCTCATACACCGGATGATGACTACATCCACGGTCTCATACATGCCTATTATCCACTTTTAATGTGTGAGTAGCCATTTGGCCGTTCTCCTTTTGTATCTTATTTTATGGATTAAATACGTTATTGCACTTAGATTGGGCGCATCCTTGTCTTTTTTTGTCTACCTTTGTACAGAGTATGCTTCTGCTCTTCAGGGATTGCTGCCGCTAAAGTGCAAACTTGGATTTCTTATGGACTTATGAACTTATATATTTTCACGAATATTTATTTTGATATTTAGATCACTTGCCAAGGTAGTTCTATTATCCATCTCCCCTTGCGCCATCAGACAATATATTTTTGACTAGAGCAGAGTAGATTGGTGACAGGAAGGGTAGAGGGGAAAGTGCTAGAGAAACTAGTCCTGGGCTGGAACATCCCAATAAGTACACCCTGTTGCGTGACATTGGTGAGACTAGTCGTGAACCAGCATTGCTGAAGCAGAGCGAAGCTCCTAGCTTCCAGGAGTAAAGACAGGGGAAAGGAGAGAGATTCTGGTGGTAGGAGACTCAATTATTCAAAGAACAGAGAGGGAAATCTGTCACAAGGACCTGAAGCGCCAAACTGTATCCAGAGGTAAAGATGGTCAGCGCGGAACAAATTCCAAAGGGTAGTTTTGAGGGCTTTAGTGGTCAGTTGACTAAAGCACCTAAACCCCAATTCCTATTTGCAACCTCAGAACACCCAATATGGAGATGGTGGGCGTCTGGTGTAAACTGCGTGGCATGTTCACTTGCCAGCAGTCTGGCAGACAAGATGGGACAACTAGAGCTACTGTCGTACGAGGAGGATTTCGAATGTATAGGAAATTCAGAGACTTGGTTCAACGGCTCTCATGATTGGCTGGCAACCATTCAGAGGTATTTCCCTATATCGCAGGGATAGAGAGGGTAAAAAAGGAGGGGTATGCCTGTGTATCAAAAATGATGTACAAGTAAATGTGAGACTATATCACTAATTGAACAAGGAAGGCAGTGGAATCCTTATGGGTAGAGCTACAAAAGGAGGAAACTAATGCCGCGTACACACGATCACTTTTTGTGATGAAAAAATAAGTTTTATGTGACGAAACAAAACAACGTTTTTCAAACTTCATTTTCCAAAACGACGTTGCATACACACCATCGTTTTTCCAAAATGCTCTAGCAAAGCGTGGTGACGTACACCACGTTCGACGGCACTCTGTTCCATTGAAGCTCCGTCTCATAACTTTCTTTTTTCTTACTTTCTGAGCATGCGCGGGTTTAAAAACGTAGTTTTCAACGTCGTTTTGCCCACACACACTTTTTATGACACAAAAAATGACATTTTGAAAAACGACACGTTAGAAGGCTGGCCGCAGGCCGGCCTGAATTTGTGGGAGGAGTCAGAGTACTTAAGACTCCCTCCCTGTCTGGGCTGGGTTCGGTGTCGGATTCTGGGTTACGTGATGGCCTGGGTTGCCAGGGGGACCGCGTCACTTCCGTTTTTTTCGATACGGAGCTGCAGGTTGATTCGGAGTGGGGGGGAGCCGCTCACAGTCCGGTTCTCACACCGGGTCGCTTCCCGGTACGCACGTGGGGGATTCCCGCATGGCTCCCTTTTCTTCTCCTGGTCCATGCGGGCGCCCCCTCCCAACCCCCCACTCGCCTATCTCCTCCGGGTTCATGCCGGCAGGATCGGCATGGCCGCCTGTTTGTTATCTCTTCCTCCCGGGGCTCTCACGGGTTTCACGCCAGGGGGAGGGGGGAATTTCTCCCTCCAGCATGGAAGGAGCCGCCGCCGCTTCCCCTGAGTTCACGCTGGGGGAGGATGATCGCCCGCCCGCTGTATTTCTCCCTCCAGCATGGAGGGAGCCGCCGCCGCTTCCCCTGGTGTTCACGCCGGGGGGAGGGGGGATGCCCGCCCGCTATATTTCTCCCTCCAGCATGGTGCTTCCCCCGGTGTTCACGCCGGGGGGGATGCTCGCCCGCCCGCTATATTTCTCCCTCCAGCAGCGGCATGGGGGGGGCTGTCCCCATACTTCACTCGGGTCATACTGGCTGTATGAGGGGTGGTTCATGCATGGGTCTTGCTGGCAGCTGGGGGGGGGTGTCCGCCGTTTGTGTCATAGCGTTTCTGCCCCATGGTTTTCTGTCATAGCGTTTCTGCCCCATGGTTTTCTGTCATAGCGTTTCTGCCCCATGGTTTTCTGTCATAGCGTTTCTGCCCCATGGTTTTCTGTCATAGCGTTTCTGCCCCATGGTTTTAATATTGACCGCACCCGATCCTCTGATGGCGGCTTCATACTGAACTACAACAAGGCACTATCCAACGGTACCTGCTACGCACAGCTTTACAAGACCCTCGTACAGGGAAAGACAAACTTTCAGCAAGCCGAACACTGGGCAAAACTAAGCCTCCTCCTCGCCTACAGCTTCCTCATCAGCCGGCGGGGGACGGCTCGGGCCCACTCCCGTCTCCTCTGATGGACCCTTCAGATCCACTGTCCGGACCCGCACTGCCCTCTTCCACTAACGTAAACACTTCCCCAGATGGGATGCCTTTCCCGGCCTCGGGGGGCGCTCCGTGCTCCACAACCACTGCCCTGCTCTCTGCCTTCCGGTCTGATTTTGACGCCTGGGCCTCTAAATTGGAGGCCTCTCTCCACGTTGAACTGACTGCCCTCAAACAACGGGTCTCGGCATCGGAGGTTGCAGTTTCTGCAATTGCCACCACCCAGGAAGACCATTCAGCCCGAATAGCGGCGCTTGAAAATGCTTCTGCAGCTCAGCTCCGAATTGAAGACGGTGAAAACCGGAGCCGCAGGAACAACATCCGTTGCAGGGTGTCCCGGAGGCAACCTCGGGTACTGATCTCAAACCCACTGTCATCGGTATCCTCAACCAGGTCCTGGGCAGGGAGGTTACATCCCCCATCGAACTGGACAGAGTACCTGTGTCCCGGGTGCACTACTATACCCTGAAAGAGGAGATCTTACGCAAGGCCTGGCGCCTAGGCCCATAGGACTTTCATGGATCCTTCATCCACCTATACCCGGATCTCTCCCGTAACACACTATACATGCGACGAGTAGTCCGCCCATTGCTGGAAGTGATTCGCCAAGCTGGTGCTTCATACACCTGGGGCCACCCCTTCAGCATCAAAGTGACCCGGGATGATAACCACAAATTTGTCCTGTCAGATCCGGACCAGCTTCCTGCCTTCTTCCTCTTCCTGGACCAGGACCCTGTCACCGTCCCGAACTGGTTGGACCCTCCAGATGACCGCCAGCGGCTTCCGGGCCCTCCTCTTCAGCGTCGGAGATATCCACAGTCTGGATCGGCGCCTTCCGGCACTAGAGAACGGCGGGCCACGTCACCTGAAGACTGATCCAAGCTTTTTCAGTTGAGACCTGCACTAGTTTTTCCTCCTAGGGGTGTTTTTATTTTTTGACTTTTTATCCACTAGGAGGGTACAGCTACTATACAGGACTTCGATCAGGTTTGCCTTGAATATGTTTCCGTTGTTCTGTTTTGCTCATTTTTTTTCCCTTCCTACTTGTGTTCCCATCCCGTGACCTACTGATCGTTGCCCCCCTTTAAATGCTATTAATGGTTTGACTGTATTACTTGACTTGAAGATCCTCCCGCGGCCCCCGATTGGTGCAGTTGTGCTTACCGGGGCTCTGGTGGGACAGATAGTAATGCTAATGTTGCCTATCAGTCTGACGGGCCGCTCCCCTGATATCATGTCTTTCCGGGGCCGTGGGCCTGCGGGTTGGCTTGGGGGTTCCTGGACGCAGTCCCCTGGATTGTCCTGGGGCTCCCGGGGTCCCCTCGGTACTGGTCTCATGTGCTCCGGTGGCTTGGGTCTCATAAACCATGTCAGGGGCAGCTAACGTGCGTTCCCATCGTTGTCTGGGCTAAGCTAAGACGGTGATCGGGGTTATGCTGCCATGGATGTTGCGAATAGTCTGTCGGTCCCCGAGGGACCCCATGGGACCATTTGTGCCTCTATTTTGTCCTCAGCTAGTTTCTACCCTGTTGTTACTTTACATGTACCTCTTTACTGTTTAGGATGCCTGAAAATACCAATAATATTAGCTATACAATCTGCTCTTTAATAACTGGAAAGTTGTGCATCAAATGTTATGGTTATTGGGTAAGTTACATTTATGTTCTGTATGCCTGCTAAGTTGCCGGGACCACAACTCGGCTGTTCTAACCCTGTTCTCCCTCCCTAAATAGGATTGGCACAGTCTGTGCCTAACACGTGATTTTTCACGAGGTGTCCCGTTCTCTGGGACACTAGTAGTTTTTCTTTTTTTTGAGCCACGATTCTGAGTGGCTCTTTGGTCAATCTCTTCCTCACCTCTCTTCTCCTCTCCTCTTCTCTTCCTTCCTTGCTGTCTGCCTTTTCCCTTTTCCCTCTCCCGTTCCCTATTCCTCCGTTCCGGCCTTCTTTTTCTCTCCCCCCCCCCCCCCTCTTCTCTGCCACTCCATCATGGCCCACACAATGGTATCTCACCCCAAGCTGCAATTCTGTTCCTACAACGTTAATGGCATCAATGTTGCCTCTAAAAGAGGCCAAATCCTTTATCACATGCACAAACGCCAAGTCAATGTGCTTCTTCTCCAGGAGATGCATTTTCACTCTGCCTCCACTCCTTCCTGCTCCAACAGATATTTCAATAGGTGGTTCCATAGCACTAACCCAACTCAGAAGGCTAAGGGAGTATCTGTTGCCTTTCATAAGACGCTCCCCATAGAGGTGCTTGACCAGCTTTCTGACCCTCATGGAAGGTATGTTTTCGTGAAATTCCTGCTGTGGGGTACTAAATTTACAGTAGCTAACATCTATCTTCCCCAATGTTAATCAAGTATCGTCCGCGCTGAACTACTTGAAGATTCTGTCAGGGTTCATGGAGGGTAAGCTTGTTTTGGGAGGTGATTTTAACACCCCTCTAGAGCCACTTTTAGATTCCTCTGCCTCAGGATCGGGTGTCTCATTCCTAAAACTGAGGGCGCTGAAGCGGGGCATTTTTTGATATGCGTCTTGTGGACGTTTGAGAGTGCTACACCCCACGTCCCGCGACTATACCCACTTCTCCCATGTACATCACACCTATAGTCGCATAGACTAGCTGATGAGTGACCACAGCTGTCTAGATTGGTCTCCTGAATGCAGCATAGACCCGATGGTCTGGTCTGACCATTCTCGATCCCCTCCACTCCAGTCAGGGAGTGGACGTGGCGCTTGAATGATTCGTTACTCACGACTTCGGAGTGTATGCAGAGGGTCTCTGATACAATCTCTAACTTTCTTGCTGATCACGCCTCAGATACGACTGCAGTGCCCTTCCAATGGGAGGCACTGAAATCCGTACTACGCGGAACCTTTATCCAAATGGTGCGCGTCTGAAAAAGGAACGAACGCTCGGCCGCCATAGAGGCAGCAGTCCGAACACTTAGAGACCTAGAAGTTGAACACAAACGATCCCCGACGGTGTCAACACTGTCGGCTGTGTCTAGGGCGCGATCACAACTCGGAGAACTATATGAGACCTCCGCACGCACATATGCGGATAAGCTAGCCTTCCATCAGTACAAGTTCCAAGATAAATGTGGTCGTTCGCTGGCTCGCTCCCTACATCCAAAGGGATCCTCCGCCTTTGTGCCCCACATTCGGGGGCGCGGGAGAGTTGATCTCCGCTTCGACTAAGATGGCTGAGGAATTCAGGGACTTATCAATCCCTGTATAATATTCCTGCGACCCGATCGACAGGTTCCCCTGGTACTGAAGAGATGGACCAATTGTCCTACGTCTCAGATACGGCACTTCCTACATTAAAAGCTGACACCATTGCTGATCTGGAAACCCCTATCACGGAAGATGAAGTCGCCAAAGCCATAGCAGGTACACCAAGTGGAAAGACCCCGGGTCCAGGTGGCTTCACCCCCAAGTTCTATAAGCTATTTTCGGCTCTCCTTGCGCCCTTTTTTACTAAGGTCTTTAACTCTCTGACAGGGGGCTCAGTGTTTCCTCCACAAACACTTGAGGCCCACATCTCCCTAATTCCCAAAGCCAGGCAAAGACCCTACTCTCTGCGCTAACTATAGGCTGATCTCTTTGATTGGAGTCGACCTGAAAGTCTTTGCTAAAATACTGGCAAATAGGCTACAGCCACTGTTGCCAGGGATAATTCACCTAGATCAGGTCGGCTTTTGTGAGTGGCCGGGAGGCTAGGACAACACCCTAAAGACCCTTCTTTTAACTGATTATGCCCGGTCTCACGATGTACCATTATGTCTCTTAACGGTTGATGCCGAAAAGGCATTTGACCGAGTAGACTGGCAGTTCCTTCAACTGTCCCTGCAGCAAATCGGCTTGGGACCCAATATGCTGGCAAGGATAATGTCCCTTTACTCTTCCCCATCTGCTAGGGTTAGGTTGAATGGCTCGCTATCCCCGACCTTCTCTATATCTAACGGGATTCGACCAGGGATGCCCACTGTCCCCCCTCCTCTACGTTATTACAATGGAACACCTAGCCATTGCTATATGTAATAACCCCTTGGTTCAGGGCATCAAAATCGGGCCCGTCCATACTAAAACCCTTTTCGCGGATGATCTGCTCTTGTTCGTGACACGCCACATACATCCTTGCCCTCAGTGCTCCAGGAGTTTCAAAAATTTGGAGCAGTTAGCAATTTCAAGGTAAACTACACTAAATCGGAAATCCTTAACATATCCTTGTCCAAGCCGGACCTACGGAGACTATCGACCACCTTTCCTTCAAAAACTGGTTCTACCTCCATCGGGTACCTTGGAATTCAAATTCCGGCGGATCCATCCCAACTCTTTTCTCTGAACTTTACCCCCCTGCTTCTTAGGACCCAATCAGATTTAATCACTTATGCGTCCAAACGGCTCTCATGGCTAGGTAGGGTAAATGCCCTGAAAATGGATGTTCTCCCTAGGTTCCTATATCTGTTCCAAACCATTCCTATTCATATTCCTAATTCCTACTTCAAGAAGCTGCGCCAGATGTTCTCCAAATTCATCTGGAATGCTGCCCGTCACCAGAATACGATATGAAACTATGAAACATTATCTCTTCCAAAGGTTAGGGGGAGCTGGAGCCCCCAGATGCCTCCTTATAATCATAAGGCCGCGTGCTCACTCGTATACTGGACTGGTTCCATCACTCCTAAACCAAAACTCTGGGTTCAGTTGGAGAGCCACATGAACCCTGTTGAATTATCCGCTCTCCCATGGACCTCACCCACGTTCGGGGGGTTCGGGCCCTTTTGGCGACCTTACCCTTCAAACGATCCAGACTTGGGATCGCTTACGATCGAGGGGCTTGTCGAACCACATGGGGCCCATGACTCCCTTTTTCGGGACCCCAGCCTTTCCGCCGGCCATGTCCGTAACAAGATTCGGACCATGGCGAAGAGAGGATCATAGGAGACTACCAGGTCCTTCGTGCAGACCCCACCCTGAGGACTGATACCTCGACCGATCCGTCCTCCCGACACCCCACATGGTGGCTTCTGAGGCAACAGATTACTTGTTACATTCAAACTTTCCCGTCCATTCCGGACATCCTTGCTGAACCGACGGAGTTTGAGGCACTGCTTCTGCAGACGGTTCCTCCAACACATGTGACAGCTCAACTCTACTGCCTGTTGCTCAATATCTCCTTCCCTGACGCCCCCGCCGTTTACAGTGGCCTGGAGGAGAAACGGACCTCCGCCCCACTCTATCTCCCTTATTGACTGGAAGAAGTGTTTGGTTTCCTGACACACAAACTATCCTTGGCCACTAAGGACGCTCAA